>ML685860.1:2395638-2575601 GCA_007922175.1 Pelusios castaneus | reverse complement strand
CCACTGGTCACCACCTACAACCCCCAAGCCAGACCCCTTCATCACATCATCAAAGATCTACAGCCTATTTTACAGGATGACCCCTCACTCTCTCAAGCCTTAGGAGACAGACCTCTCCTTGCTTTCAGACAGCCCCCTAACCTTAAAAGGATACTTACCAGCAACTACAGATCACAGAACAGAAACACTGAAGGAGGAACACAGCTCTGCAGCAGACCACGCTGCCAACTTTGCCCTCATATCTACACTGATGACACCATCACAGGGCCTAATCATGCCACCTACTCCATCAAGGGCTCGTTCACCTGCTCATCCACCAATGTGATTTATGCCATCATGTGCCGGAAATGCCCCTCTGCCTTATATATTGGACAGACAGGACAGTCTCTGCGCCAAAGAATAAATGGACACAAATCTGACATCAGAAATTGCAACACTGCAAAACCTGTAGGGGAACACTTCAATCTCCCTGCTCACTCCCTTGACGAGTTGTTAATAGCTGTGTTGAAACAGATGAATAACAAATCACAGCTTCAAAGAGAGACTGCAGAACTCGAATTTATATGCAAATTTGACTCAGTTGTCTTGGGGTTAAACAGGGACTATGGATTTTTCTCTCATTACAACAAGTGATTTGACCTCCCCCTCCTCTATGTGCTGTTCTCCAGTGTTTTGAATCCTAACACCTATTTTGATTTGCTGTTACAGCCTGACCTGATGCTATGTCATACACTCCCCTGCATTTAATTTCCTCCCACTCTGTAACTTTCCTATCTTCAAAGCGTCTGACAAAGTGGGATTTTCTCCCACGAAAGCTCATGCGATAAATAAAGCTGTTAGCCTTTAAAAGTGCCACAGGACTCTGTTGTCTTTCTACAATAGACTAACACGGCTACCCCTTTGGAATTTGACTATTAAATGTGATATACAACTTAAAGTATATGTATGGATATTTGCAGTATCTCCTAGTCATGTAATAATTAAAATATAACTACACTTCGTGGAGATTTGTAGAAAACTATTTTTACAATCACTTGTTGTTCGTGCCATTTAGAAATTTTCAGCTGATACCATTTAGCTTCTTTTGGAATTGTTTATGTGAAAAAAAATACCTAAATCATCACAAAAGATTTTTAAAATAATCCTGTAAATGAGACAGTTTGCTCAATTTTATTTTAAAAAAAAGTCAGCTTTGGTCTGATGATTAGAATGAAAAATTTCAGCCAACAAGGATTCCCTCTCCCCCCCCACAGAAATTTCTGAACATATGAAACTAAAAGTTTAGGAATGAATTTTGAATATAAGCCTAATAGGGTTTGCGTTTTAGAACCATGCATGGAGAGGTAGAATCATTCCTGCTGGCTCACTCTGGAACCAGAGCATGAGTTAACCCCTTAACTCCAATCCAACAACATAAAAGTGTTTAGGTATCTCTGAGATACAGGGGACTAAGGGAAGGGATAGAGCTGTCCATTTATGGACAGCCAAAATGCAAAATAAATAAATACATAAAATAAATTGATGTTTTGTTGTCCCTTTATGCAAAACCTCAAAAGAGGTAAATTTGGATCCACTCCAGTGCACAAGCTCTGTTCAGAGATGGGAGGGATTACTTTCGGTTTACACTGAGCCTAGTAACACTGAGTACCTACTAAAGAAAAGCAGAAAAAGGGGAAAATATTCTAGGAAAAATGGTTCTATTTTGATATTTACTGAGCACCTAGAGTATTAAGTATGCTGAGTAAAATGTAGAAGACAATCTAGAGTTTACTACAAACCAAGCAGTGCGTTGGCTGAGAATTTGAAAGGTGTCTAGAGGATTTAAATGAATAGCTCTCATGAATTTCAACAGGAACAGTACAGTTAAATCCCTTAAGTAGCTTTTTAAACCTAAGTCATTATCTACTAGCAAAAGGACAGTGGGAATTATTCTTCTCTTTCTGGAAATAACCCCAGTTGGAGAGTGGAAACACCACAAATTTTATCTTGAAGTTCCTGTAAAATCTCCACTTGCCCTTCTACATCATACCATAACTCAGATGGCCATGGAAACTGTGGGCAAAGATCTCTATGAAGTCAGGGACAAGGGGGCAATGTGCTACAGAGGTCGCATCCCCCTTGCATGTATCGTGAGCCTCAATCCTCATGAGGGAGTAGACAGGAGCACAGGACAAACACCACAAAGCAAATAATACAGGATTTACCACATAAAAATGAGACAACATCCGCCAAAAGATTATTTCCATCCTTTTAGCAAAGCCACTGTTTAAGCAGATTGTACCACAGTTGTTCCAAAATATGAATTATAATTAAGTGGAGCATATAAGTACCAATGAAGCTCTGTTTATTTGCACATGGAGAAATTGCTTGAAAAATACTATCCTAATATGCAACTTCCACCAGAATCTTCTGAATGGCCATGAAGAATTTTGACTGAAATGTATCTACATATGCAATACATCTATGTGCTGGACATACACGGTCAACAATGTGTAAAAGAATGCAGCTAGGGAGCATTGGTAAGGACTGTTGCTGTTTCTGTGCGTTAGCCTTGAAGACTTGTCCTGTCAGGTCAGAACTAGTTGCCTGTTTCGGTGTCTGTTACTTTGTCCTTGCTCTTTCTAAATAAGGAAGGATCGTGGCTGAACCAATGAGAAGCTGTAACTCTTTCCTTTCTGATGTATTCTGAGGATCTGACCCATACGCACCAAAGGAAAACTGTAATCAACTGGAGAAGAAATAGGGCATACTCTTTGTAAACAGTTAGTTGGAGGGCAATAGAGCCAGTTGGATCCCAACCAGAAGATGGCAGTGGTACACAAGAGTCAGCAGCAGGTGTTGCTTGTACCAGATAAGAATTCCCTACTTTGCCTCAAGAAGGAAATTAACAGAAAAGAGGTTTGATGGTAAAACATGCAGCACAACACCATAAATTGATATACATAGGGTGGTTGTGGCTGTGTTGGTCCCAGGAGATTAGGGAGACGAGGTAGGTGCGGTAATATCTTTTATTGAACCAAGACGTGAAGAAGAGCTGTGTGTGGTTCAAAAGCTTGTCTTTTTCCACAACAGAACAGGGGCATAACCACAGGTGGGTTAGGGCCCACCCACTTAGGTATCAGGCCCGCCCACCACAGTGCCTGGCAAGTGGCATGAATGTCTCTGCTGCAGCTGCAGGGCCAGCGAGCAGCTGCAGCTGCAAGTGAAGAAGGGTCGGCGCCTCTATTCCACTTGTAGCTGTGGCCACTGGCTGCTGGCTGGCCCTGCAGTCGCAGCAAGGACATTCGCGCCACTGATGGGCACTGCGGTGGGCAGGCATGATGTCAGCTTCCAAACATGTGACCAGAAGCTGCCTGTGGCCAGGCCCACCCTAAAGAGTCAGAGGCCTGGCTAGAAAACGCTGCCTGGCTACACCCCTGCAACAGAAGTTGGTCCATTAAAATATATTACCTCACCCCTACTTGTCAACCCAATAATTCACGGTCAGTTTCATTCACAGTCTTACTTCAACTGTGATTTTTTTTTAAAATGAATTTCATAGGTTGCACTAACTCAGCAAGTGATTTGTATTATCATACATATTCATATGAAACAAGAGACATTAGTCAAGCATTTAACTATTTGGATAAAAGTCCAAATTTGGGTGCCTAAAGTTAAGCATCAACATCTATATTTAGGGATCTGAAGGGCTGTTCACCCACCTTTGAAACTATCAGTCCTTATGTATACCAATTTCCATTATTAATTACAAAAATTATTCATGAGTCCTTGTTGATTGGGAAGACTCCAGCTTGAAAGCAATATCTCATTGTATTTCACTTGATGGGGATTTTATTTACTGTACAAGGAAGTACTTTTGTCCTTTCACCAGACTGATACTTCGCCATTGTAGCATTCCTAGAGGTAGCCATTTCAGTTGCAGTTGTTTGTATTTAATATTTCACAGTTCAGATATGCCCACTGACAATGGTTTTTCTATGTTACCTAGCCACAAACATGTAAAACAGGTGCCTTCTCTGAACACAGCAATAGCAGAGCAATTGCATTTTAACACATCTGGGCTATGTTTATACTTGAAAAGTTAAGTTGACTTTAAAAAGTCAACTTAATAAGGTTGACTTTAAGTCGACTTAAAGTGGACCTTATTAAGTCGACTTAATAGAAGTGGACTTAACTTTTCAAGTGCAGACGTGGCCCCTTTTTTGGACTTTTTAAGTCAACTTAAAAAGGTCCAACTAGGCACTACTCCACATCTCCACTGGCTTAAGTCGACTTAATAAAGTTGACTTAAGCGCTAGTTCGCATTAAAACAAGGTGTGATTAATTCAAACTAACTTTTCCTTATTTCGACTGAAGGAGCAGCTTAAGTCTAATTAAGGAAAGCCCAGTGTAGTCGCGGAGTAAATTAAGTCGATTTAAGCCTGCTTAAGTCGACTTAATTTGTAAGTGTAGACGCACCCTTGGGGAGGGAGGCCCAATGGTGTGTGAGTATGCCCTGCTTCTACACTCTCATGGATGGGGAAAAACAGGATTGGAACAGTATTATGGGGGACATGTTCACTTATTATCTAAGGTAGTTGTACCTATGAATGGTGACAGAGAGAAGATCTCAGAAAGCATAGGAAACCTGGCATATATGATTACTTCTAATTTTACTTTGTACAAAGCAAGCAACAATTTTCAGACAAGTGTAATGCAAAAATTCCTCTAAAGTTTTACTAGCAACGAATTATATAATGTTATGCAAAGGGCCCAGAATTTGAGCTAGTCAATAAGCAGCAGTAAATTTCAAAGAATCTTTGAAATTTCACATGGAGGCAAGAATGAATCTCACAGGAACTTTTACATCTAATTCTAAGAGTTCTGAAGAGTGATTGAAAGAGGATTAGGCAAATCCCCTAAGAATTAAGGTGGTTTTTATTAAGAGTTATAGACAGTGCTGAGTACAAACAAGGACTTGGGGAGCTAATAGCTTCCAGCTACGCTCTTTTTCCAGATTGAGAATTTCAGATCTTTATCTTGGGACGGCTTTGTTTGCAAAGCCAGTGTTCAGTCAGAACCCAATATGATTGGTTGTATGCCTGAAAGCATGAGGCAAAGGCAAACACTATGCATTGATGAAGGTGCCCTTGGCCAAGCAAAAAGTTTTCTTCCATCTTAAACAAAAAAGCCATGTTATTGACAAGAAAGGAAACTTTTATGGCAGGGTTTCAGCTCCCACTGAGATGTTTGGCTCAAAAAAATCAAGGAAATATTATGGAGATTTGTTTTGAACATGCTTCTGTTGGTTAGCCTCTTCTTGCTGGACAAGATTCATTTCTACTGAACAGCAAACGAATGTGTAAAATGAAAGTGATAAAGAACACCCACTGATGTAGTAATGGAGAAAAAAGGATCAAGCAACTCATCCCAAGCTCACTGATGTCAATGGCAAAAGACTTCAATAGCCAGAATCAGACCAGAAGTGTGTTTTTTATTTTCGTATGGTGTCAATAGAGCTTTGAAACCATGGACCAAATTCTGCCTTGACTCACTTCCTGGTCCCAGTGATCGGAATGCCTGGCCTCCCGCACTTGTTGTCAGCTATTCTAATTGCTCAGCTCTCCTGTAGGTGCTAAAATCAATGGCTAGATTGCCATAGAGGCCCAGCAGTTTGGGCACTGTTTTTATGAAAATTTGGCCAATTGTTTTGCAGTGAAAGCTGCTTAGCGCTCAGCAGTTTTGAAACTGCTTGTATAGGTGCCTGGTTGAGAGGAGAACTCTTGAGGACCCAGCTCAGTGGTGAGTGGTAAGCATTTGGAAACTTGGCACCGTGAACTACAATAATACCTTCAGCAAACAATATCCAGGGTCAGCGCAGAATCTGATCCCATTTGCCCAGATGGATTTTTGCTGGGAGAGAATCACCTGGCCAAGAAACCAGCTTAATGATGAGTGCTATATGGGCAAAACACACACTGAGATCTGAATGTAACTAACCATAAGGCTTGATAAATCTTGAATGATTTAAAAAAAAAAAAAAAAAAAACTTACTAGGTTAAATGAGGCCAGAATTAATTAGCTGGATAGTTGGACAATATATTAGAGAGCCTTCGAGTCTCTGAAATCTATTAATCTTCAGATGAGCAGTACGTTGATTGTGTTTGTGGGGTTTATGGAGCTGCTAAACCATTGATGTGATTTCCCTGTGTGGATCTCGGCCTCTGGTATCAAAGCTTTGTGAACAGAACCTTTCAGAATAATGGCGATTTGAGATTAAAATGTTTCAATAAGAGGGTGGGGTTCCTGAAGCCAAACGCCACATGTTTTTGGTGTCTCTGAATGAACTGAGATTTAGCTCCTGTTGATGATATTTTGCATCCAGCTAAGCACCCAATCCTGTGAGATGACCCCAGTGCAAGTGAATGGGAGTCCATATAGATGCAATAGTCTAATTGCAGGTATCCAACTGTGGAACTGCGGTCCAAAATGTACAGCAAGCATCAGGATTTATTAAAATATTCTAGACAGTGTGCTATATTAAATTTGCAGTACTACTCACAAGTAGCTAAAGAAAATAGCTTTTTATTTAATAGAGCTGATCAAAATGTTTCAACTAAAACAAGTTTCCTCCCCCCCCAAAAAACAGTCTTGTGAAAAAGGAATTTTTTTTTCCTGGAAAAATGAGATTTCTAAATAAACCAAACTGAAAATTTTCTTTAGTTTAGTAAATGAAATCTTTGTTTGGTTTTCAAAAAAAAAATTTTTATGATGTTCCCCCTAATTTCTTCTCTTTTTACCACTATATGTACTAGAATAAAAAAGAATACACCCCAACCCCCACTTTTTCTCAATTTTCCTTTTTAAAAATGATTTCAAAACTCTCTTCACTGTGGCAAAGTTACCCAGTGGCAAAAGGAAAATTGCAGCTTTGTAACTTTGTCACATTAACTTTTGAGAAAGTTGAGAAAGTTTGAAAAAAATAAAACTGAAAGTGAGAAACTGGGCATTAATTTCATTGCACTCAGAAAAAAAGGAAGATGAATATGAAATTTTGCAAGTCCAACAGTTTTTGGAAAATAAATCACAAATTTTTTTAAAAATGAAAAAATTGTTCTGTTTCAAACCCTGAGAAATAGACAACTTCAAAATTTATCATGACATTTATTCCAGTTTTCAACCAGTATTAGTTGTTAATTAAATGCTCAGTAAATTTTAGGTTTGCCTCATTCTCACAAAGTCAGTTACCAGTTTCTGTGGAGATTTCCATGGAGGGAGATAAGAAGATTAAATTTACCTCTCTAGAAATCTGAACCTCAGCCCCAGAGAAGCTAGAAAAAGAGCCACTAATGCTCTGTGCCCTCTCTGGAAGGATCTATACTAATGGACCAGTGTAATCATGGCTCTAACTAACCCACTGACTCCAAGTCCTTTATGCATAGCCTAGTCATATCTCTTGCACAATCTTTTCTACCCCACAATGGCATTCAGGAGGCCCTCTGCACAATAAGTAAATGTCATTCTTTTGTTCACGCATCAGATATATGCTTAGGTGGTTTCATTGTACTTTGTGTATCCTAGCTGTATTCCAGGTCTCTGTCTTATGGTTCTTTAAGATTTCACTGCTGTCCCTGCAACAGGGAAAGGCAGCCTGCCTAACCAGTTGGGGGCAATGTGCACAGCGCTAACCAGCGGGAATGGAAGGTGGGACACAGAGAGCAAGAACTCAGAAGAGGAAAATGTACAGAAATCTTAAAGGAACACTGGCAGCATAAAACATATGGAGAAATATATTCTTAACTGAGGTCAGGAAATAATACCTTAAATTTTTCAAACTCCAAACTCTTAGGCTCATTTTGTGCTGCACTGAAAACCCCCGAAGTCCCCATTTGTGCTGTTACTTTTTAAAATGTCACAGCTCGGGTGATGAATATAGACAGGCTGATTTCACTTTTGTTCTAATCTGTTTCACATTTAGAGTCTTATGAACAAGCCCAGAAGTTCTCAAACTTCGTCCATGAAGAGACTTCTATTATAATGATTAGAACCCATCAATTCTTGTGCAAAGTACTTCTTAACTGTAGATCAGTCTAGAATTTTAGTTAGGGTTTTTTCTGAACATTTGCCCTGCCCCAGCTAAACTAATCAACCCCTCTGCATCCTGAGCAGCTGCTTCATGTTTTCCTCAGGTGTCCTATGGTTTAAATGTAACCATGATCTTAAAAAAAAACCAAAAAAAAAAAACCCCAAAACTTGCAAAACCAAAAACTTACAAATGACAAAACTGGAGTAGGAGAAGCAGACACACAAGGAAACTGAAGTAAACTGCAAATTGGCCTGAGAATAATAGAGAAAAGGAGAATCCACACTCTCCAGTATAAGGCTTAAATTCTCACAGAGTATTCATAGCTTCAGCCCTGTGGGAGGCATGCTGGGGCTTGGAGCTTCAGCCCCACAGGTTTGAAAATATTTACCAGAACTCCACTCTGGAGAGCTCTGGCTGAATTTAAGTCCTGATCCAGTATTAACAAATTGCCACATATTTGTTTGACTAGAAGACAAGAATTCTGTTTTGTGAAACTATTGAGGTTTCAACACTTGTTTTATTCTGCATGAGCAGGAAAACTAGATTTAAAAAAAAAAAATCCACAAACAAACAGACACCATAGCCTGCTGTACCAAATTCAGTTCAGGGACTTGAACCAGATCTCCCACATTCCAGGGCAACCACAGAGCTATAGCCAGTGTCTGTTGATCTCTCCCCCTTTTTAACCAGAGATTCCATTGTAAACTTGAGAACTCTTCTCAATGAAATTTTCATTTAAACCAGTACATTTCTGAAAAACCAATATGTTTTCCAACTAAAACATTTAATCAGAAAAATCAAAACAACTAACTAATGTCAAATCTTACAAATCAATGAATCTATACCCGTTTACCCCACTTGAAGATCAATCTGCCCTGGGCGAGGAAATAAAAAATGTTTATGACAAGAACATGACCAAAACAAACAAGGAGACTAGTGGCACTTTTAAAACACTAACAAATGTATTTATCGCATGAGCTTTCATAGGAGAAAACCCCACTTTGTCAGACGCTTGAAGATGGAGATGGAGAAGATGCTTGAAGATGGAGATGGAGAAGATGCTTGAAGATGGAGATGGAGAAGTACTTCTTCATCTGCAAGCGTCTGACAAAGTGGTATTTCCCACAAAAGCTCATGCGATAAATACATTTGTTAGTCTTTAAAAGTGCCACTAGAATCCTTGTTTGTTTTGCTGACTAACATGGCTACCCCTTTGGAACGTGACCAAATAACTGAACCCATCATAATAGTTTATTTTCCTGTTGACTCTTGTTACTTTTCATGTACTCAAACTCTTAGCAGGAAAGGTGTGGAATTTGGATTTAGGAGCAAAAGAAGTCACAAGACAATCTCCATGGTAGACAATGCGAAGGGAAGTGGAGAACAATGTGAATGAGTTTGGAAACTAAAATGTTGCAGCTACAGTTCTCTAACTCTGAAGCAATGCAGGAACTTGTTTAGCTGGTATCAATTTTGTACAGCTGGTATCAATTATTTGTTTAAAAGAGTTATGGAAACATTTCTATCATATTGGGTTTTCTAACTCGCCCTCCTCATGCCTTATTCCTTTAATTGGTTACCTTTTTCACTTTTTAAAGAACTGAAGGGGTGGAAGAGGATAAAACCATTGCCTAACTTTTAATTTATTTTTCTTTGCAAAGAAAAAACTATGCATGCTTAAACTAAGATATTGTCTCAGGCTTTAATGTGCCAGTAGTATTATACACCTAGCTGTTCTCACCTACTCCATCATCCACATCAGTAAAACTGCATAACAGAGCAAGGACTGAGAAAAATAAGGACTGTTGATGGACAAGAGAAAGATCGCTGTGACATGGTATTTAATTGGGGTTGACGCTGCTTTGAGCAGGAGGTTGGACTATATGACCTCCTGGATCCCTTCCAACTCTAGTCTTCTATGGTTCTGTGAGAAGGATAAATCCTTCAGTATGCTAGCTCAGACTACCTAAAACACAGAACTGATTGAGTACGTGAGCCCTTTGGCTCTCTCTCATTTCACTTTGAATTCTGACATCTGCCATGTTATCTCATTTAAAAATAAGAGATCAACAGTCCATAGTGCTGGTGATAAGGTGACATTTGATGTTAAATATTTATCTGGGAAAGACTGGCTCAAAGTATCCGTACAATGAAATCTGAAGGACTTGAAATGAGATCCCCCCCCCCTCATTTCTGCCCCAACTGCCCCCCAATATTCAAAACCAAGAGTTTCTCTCTCCTTCAATTTCAGCTAATAAGAATGAACCTGAACTTTATTTCCTAAGGTTCACCCACTTCTACTAAAAGACTCCATGGGAGAATTACTGCTGCAAAGATAATCGCACTCTGCTTTGTCATACAGCGCCTCATGAATCTTAGGTATTTTCCTCTTTTACTTTCTAATTCTCATAGTGAGCATCTCAATCTTAGAAGACAAGTGAAAAAGACCACTGTATAATCCAGCAAAGTGGTATCACAGACATTTAGTGCTGTTGTATCCAGATAATATATACTTCTGTCTAAAGTGGGCAAACTGTATGTCCTTTTGATTAATCAGTGCAAAATTTCAACTAAAAGAATAAAGGGGATTAGCTGTATAAATAGTCAAATTAAATAAAGGCTAATTAAGACTAACTGGGACTTGCCTTCTCAGTTCCGAGCTCCCATGTGTGGTTTTAAAAAACTGTAAGAGGGGGATTAAGTTAATGCTAATTGAAGTCAATTTAAATAGACTTTTTCCCTGATCCAGTTTTGGACCTCCTTATCTCAATTTTCTCCATAAGAACTGCTTCATCCTTCATGCTGAAGTTTCCCTTTGCTACAGGAAGCTTCTCTTCCCTTCTTCTGCACTCTGCACTCCACCCTGCCATTAAAGATATTCAGTGTAAGCATACTAGATATGTCAGATCCTGAAAACATGGGATGTTATATTACAACGGTTTTGGCCCTTGTAGACTTGTGTTGACTCTAGCAGGGGTAGAAGAAAATAGATAAGCCTATTATTCTCCCAACTGTGCAAGGCAGATTGAATCAGGACTGTGTGGTGTCCCCATATGCCTCAACTAACAAGCCATTCTGAGCACATCATTAGATTCTAGCACAAGAAGCTGGGTGCCAGCACCCATTAAGAGCGATTCAAAGGCATTGGAAGGTCTTGGGAATCTGAAGGTAAATGGGGAAGGGAAAAAGGGAGAACAGAGTGCAATGGAGTGTAAGGAGAAAGAACAACTAGGAGGATTGAGGGAAGAGACAGTAAATGAGGAAGAGGAGCCTCTGCTAGCCATGTCTCCTTATGGAGGTCTCCTTTCCTTCCCAGTCATTCCACAGTAGTTCTGTTCTATGTTGGGTTTTTTTTTTTAATTATTGTCCATAGCAGAATCCCATGTTACAAAAGAAAAAAAGGTTTCTTGCCCCTCCCACCCCTGCATCTAGCCCCAAAGGAATGGTGATTGCTGGAGGACTTGTTCACCACCTGCAGGTTGAGAAGCCATGCATTAGATCAATGCATCATCTTCTCTAGCCACTCTTCTGAAGGTGTTTACTCCATCTCTGAAAGGATGAGTACAAACCCCACCTCTCCCTGTCAGGTGCAACTCTTTCAGCACCAGGGATCATGCCCTGTAGTCATTTCTAAACAGGTGCAGCCCCTTCAGACTCTTTACCTAGCCTAACACCTACCAACACTGTAGTCATTTACCCAGGTAAATCTATCTGAAAGATTACTCAGTTATTAAATTGAAAACAGAAGCTGGAAATGACAGACTTATTTTTCAGAAAGGTATTTCATATAGAGTATGTCGCTTCCTGAAGATGCTTCCAATTAAATTAACAGCAACTTAAATGGGATCTCAGCTTGAACTATCCTGCCCTTCTCATTCTTTGTGAGCAGTGAGGTTTGTTACCACCCTGAGGACACTGTGATCTTCATACAACATATTTATTTCTCCTTTAGGAAATAAAGGCTCAATACCTCAGTGCACCAGTCTTTCATAGTAACAAAAGGATTTTTTTTCACTTTGGTTGATTGTGTTAATTGAATCAGATCTAAAGCTACCAAATTAGGAGCACAACCCACAAAGAAATCCCTTTGCCCTTCCACAACCACTGCCCTCCACATTTCCTCCTCCTAGACCAAAGTATCGAATCATAGAAACTGGATGGGACCATGAGAGGTCATTGAGTCCAGTCCCCTTCACTCATGGCAGGACCAAGTACCTTCTTAAACCATCCTTGTGAGGTGTTTGTCTAACCTGCTCTTAAAAACTTCCAGAGATGGAGAGTCCACAAGCTGTCTGTATTGGGGGAAAAAGTGTTTCTGCAAAGTTCCAAGCATTGTATTGTCGTTAATGTCAATGGAGCGTTCTTGGTGCCTTGTGCAGATTCGCAGCATGGGACCCCACCAGCAGGGCACCTCCTGGTGATGTTATGGGGAATTGGTCTCAAGAGGACCCCCTGCTGGTGGCCAATGCTCTGCTTTCACATGCCGGACTCTGTCCCTGAGTCCTCTTCCTGGACCTCAGCCCTCCGGCTGAGCCCCAAAGTTCAGCCCTTCCGGGGTATCTAGGTCCCGTGGCCTACTTTGCAGCAGTGGGCCAGGCCTAGTCCACTGACTGCCTCCTGCAGTCCAGTACAGCTCGCTACAATCCAGCCACACGTTAAAACAGTCTAGGGCCAGCGAGCTTGAAACCCCACCTGTCACCCATGCCACTCCTGGCACACTGGGGGGAGCAGGGAGGGACCTCGGCCTGCCCTCTACACCAGGCCCTGGCCCAGGGACCCTATGTGCCTCCTCAGAGGCCTTCCGCCTCCCATCAGTCTCTTCACTATATACACGTCAATTCCCTGGGCTGCTTCCTGGCTGCCCCAGTCACGCCTTTTTCATTGGCTTGGATCCAACTGCTGCCCGCTCCTGGCTCCTTGCTCTCAGGCCGCTGCTCCAGCCGATTGCCCCTGTCCACTCCCTCCGGGAGGTTCGGCTTCTCCCGGCTCCTGCTGCTGCACCGCACTCGGAGCTCCCCAGGCAGACTGACTCTCAGCCCTGCTGCTCCTAGTTTATACTGGCTCCTGCCTTCTGATTGGCTCAGGAGCCCTCCGTAGCTGATTGGTTGCCCCTCTCCAACCAGTTAACCCCTTCCTAGCCATAGTGGAGCTTCTGCTCCACTACACCTTGTATATCTTTCAATAGCTACCTCCCACATGCAAAACTCCAAGTGGCGTGACTGAGGCTGTGTCTACACTTGTAAATTAAGTCGACTTAAGCTTGCTTAAGTCGACTTATTTACCCTGCATCGACACTACAGTTTTCTTAAGTCAACTTAAGCAGCTTGCTTAAGTCGACTTAAGGAATAAAGTCGACAATGAAAATTAAGTCGACTTTATTAAACCTCCTTTTAATTCAACTTAAGGCTTAATTTGACTTTTTAAAGTCGAATTAAGCCAGTGTAGACGTGGGGCACCCCTAAGTCAATTTAGGGCTACCCCAGGACTACAGCAATGCCCTCCCTGCCGGGGGGGGGGGTACAGGGGGAGCCTGGCATGCCCTCCCACAGGTCAGGGCAGAGCCCTGCCCCTATGCCCTGCCAGGGTCCCTGACCCCCTTTGCCCCTATGTACAATGGGGCAAAGGCTGAGCCCCCTGGCAGTGGGCAAGGGGTGCCCCCTTTGCCCCCGTGGACCTGCCCTCAGTCCCCCTAGCCCCTAGAAGTCGACCTAGGCATCCAGTGCGGACGCTCTAGGTCGACTTTGTAAGTTTCCCCCAAAGTCAACTTTAATTTTAAGTGTAGACTCACTCAGTCGACTTAGCTAAAGTCGACTTAAAATTACAAGTGTAGACATAGCCTGAGAGTCTGGGGAACTCAAGAGCTGCCAAAAAAATTTCCATACATATTCTTCTCTTTTGGAAACAAAGGGGACACGTCTTGGGTATTTAATTGTGATTGCAAGTTTATAATAACAGATTTCTACAAAGGCTCACTTAGAAGTATTTGCAGTGAAAAAAACATGCACAGATTTCAACATTGCACCAGAACTCTACCAAAACTGTAGCAGAGGGCTAGTGCATGAGAACCAATAGTCAGAATGTGACTCCAAACGTATGTGATACTGACTGACTATGGTCTATATTGGAACCAAGAAACGAAAGTACTTAACATGTGAAATGCAAATGAGATTTTAAAAATCTTTTCAGCTCTAATAATTTAAAGTGTTACTGATGACACAAGTGAAGTTATTTTTAACAATCATTTTTACCCCAACAGTGTACCTTTAAAACTCCCCTACACTTCTCTGCATTAGTAAGAGTGTCTGTCCTGTCACATGAAGACTGATTAAATAAACAAACTCGACATTCAGGATTATGTTCCTTTCTGCTGCAAAGACAGGGCATATTTCTCTCAAAAATTAAATCTATCACCACTATTTATAAGCAGACAGAGAGCTTTTGGTTGCAAGGAAAATGTGATGCCTGAAGCTATGGCTGTGTAGGGAGAAGTAAAAAAACCCAACACCTTGCCTGCAGTGAAATTGGTGTTTAAACAACATGATTACAGGCACCACCAAAATACTTGAAAGAAGAGACAGATATTTTGTGAGACTCACAACAGTTAATTTCTCCTCTTTGGCCAAGCTTTTGTGGAAAACCAAAGGCAGATTTTCATTTGCTCACATTAGTCTGTAGAGAACACCCTTCATTGATGGGTTGTTGGTACGGCGAGGTGCGCATGTGCAGTATCTGCACTATGACAGAGGGCTGCATTCTCCAGGGATGTTAACCTGGCTATTTTAACAAACATTAATAAGGTGCGGGAAGCGGAAAACAAATCCACCTTGGTGCATTCAGCCATGTGATCTTATTTTATAACTCTTCTCCATTTGTCTACTGCTTCCTCTGTGATTTTCATGCTCCCTCATGCTGTTCAAGATCTTGGGCCTGATTTTGCATGTCTTCCTTATTCAGTCGCTCCGGCTTAAATAATGGAATCAGGTCTTTAGATTTCAAGCTCTTCAGGACAGGATCTGTGTCTTATTTGTAAAGCCCCATACCCAGCTAAGGTGCTATACAAGTAATAACTGCCTGATCCTAATATTGAGAGATATAACACAGGTGAAGTAATATCTTTTATTGGCCCAACTTCTAGTGGGAAAAACACAAGCATGGGCTCAAATATAGCTCTTCTTCAGGTTGGAAAAGGTACTCAGTGTCACAGCCAAGTGCAAGGTGGGACCGATTGTTTAGCATAAGGGGGAAATATATTGCAAAAGATCATTTAAGATGAAGTGGGCAATTAACACCTTGGTACTAGACACTGTCATAACAGCCGCTGCAAAACCTGTAGATATATCTCCCCTGCTCTAACGATCAATAACCCCACAACCAGGGCCGGATTATCACAGGGGCTATCGGGCCTTAAGCCCCGGGCCCTGGCCAAAAGGGGGGCCCAGGCTCAAGCCCCTAAACCCCCTGCAATAATTCAGCCCCGCTCACTGCCAGCAGGGTAGGAATGCTGAGAGAGCGCTCCTACCTTGCCGGTGCTGGGGGGGGAGGGCGGAGCATAGAGCCAGAGGCCCAGCTCTTTGCTCTGCTCCATTCCTTGGCCCACCTCTGGGGGTGCAGTGGGGTGGGTCAGCCCCTGTTTGCTCCGCCCAGAGGGTGGGGCTGGAGGGGGAGTCATGATGTGGCCTCCCAGTGTGCCAGGGGGCTTGGGAGACTGCGCAGACTACTGGAGTGTGCCAGTAGGCCCTCAGTGTGCTGGGGGCTGGGGAGGGCTGCTGGTGCACGGCGCGGTGCCAGGCCATGGGCCAGTACGCCCCCCACACCTCTGGCACACTGGTCAGAGCGGGGCCAAGGCAACAGCACCCAAACCTGTAATGTGTCACTCATGAGAATAATTCCATTAACTTTCAGCAAGAATTACATAAAGGAATGCAGACCCTACCCCTTGTAATTTAAAGCCAGAAGGGATCGTTAGATCATCTAATCTGACTGCCTGTATATCATAGGCCATTAGCTTTCACTCAGTTACCCCTGTAATGAGCCCAACTTAGCTCCGATTAAAGCATAATTTCTATTTGGCTAAATCATATCTTCATAAAGGAATCCAGTCTCAATCTGAAGACATGAAAAGATTGAGATATCACTTCTCTTGGTAGTTTGTTACAGTGGTTAATGATGCTCCGTATTAAACATTTGTAACTAGTTTCTGATTTGAATTGATCTGGCTTCAGCTTCCAGACATTGACTCTTATTACTCCCTTATCTGGTGAGGAAAGTGCTCTTCAGTAGCTGGTATTTTCTCTCTGCAAAGGTACTTATACACGGTAATCACATCACCTCTCAACCATTTGTTTTCATAAGCTAAACAGAGAGAGCTTTTAAAATCTATTAAAGCAACAAAATTTCCCAGTTAACAGAAGACTATACTATGATGCTTAAGATAGCACAACGTCTATATAACATCCAAGATAAGGATGTGATCCATGTGTATGTCACCCATTGTTTAACATAATGCAGCTCACTATGAAAGTCATTAAATGTGCCATTTCACTGTATTTGGATATTAAAAGATATCCCTCAAACTTTGGACTGAATCAATTTTTGTATGCATTTCAGTTCCCTGTTGGCCTATTCTAGGTGGTCTATGTATTTTAATATTTTGTTGTGATAATTGGGATGGAACACAACACCTCTTTAATGGACATGTAATTAGATTACATGGAAGAATTAAGATATGTGATTATATCATTCAAATCCATAAAAATGTAATAAATGAAAAGCCTTTGTTCCCATGTTGTTAAAAAAAAAGAAGCCTTTCCTTACTTGTGAAATTACATTAGAAATGTACAGATCATAACCAGAAGACAAAGATAATCTTTATTTTGGCCATTTTAGTGCACAAAACCAAAAACTATCCAAAATAATCTCATGATACCCAGAAATAATAAGTAGCGATGATCCTATGTAACTTAACACACAGTTCTCCTTTCAAAATTGAAATGTGATGTAATTGTGATAAGCCTCTGCAAAATACTAATTTCTACACCAGCCATTCTAGTTCAGCTAAACAGAGTTTGCTTTATTAAACTTTTATCAGAGATGCCCCTCTGATAATGAAATCTAAACTGCCAAATGTCAGACTTGAATAAATCTGTGCAGCTGACTTATAAATTACTAAAAGAGGCACACAAAATAATCTAGATTTCTTTTACATTTTACTTCCAAAGCAGTCTTTCTACTTTACCCTCCCCTTCAGGGTTCTTAAACTAAGACAAATACACTGAAAATAAAGCACAGGTTTGGATCCTAAACATCCATCTCAGCAAACTCAAATCATATAGGTGATAAAACTAACCTTGGTGATGGATTGTTGGGCTTGAAAAATAGTCATTTCATGACGCACCCTCACTTTACGATATCAGCTTACAATACAGTATGTTAATTGCAAGCAAGATTGTGCTTAGATTACTGTTGCAAATGTCATCCATTTATTACAAAACACAGTATTGTAGTTAGTGTGTGTCGGTCTTTATGTGCTCAGTGCTGAGTTGGACTTGTTTTTATGGCAATTCATTGCAATGAATATTGGACAACTTTATTTCAGAATGCAACATTTCTGAGACACACCCAGGAATGACCAGAACTACCACAAGACTGTAGTATGTTATCATGCACAATTGCTGCACTTTTTCCAGTACTGATCTGCAAGAAAAGATATAAGGGGAAGCCATCTGTGGAAGTTCTGGATAGATATTCCCTCTCTTCACCCCCACCATACACATGGACCTACAAGGCCTAATACCACCGCCTACTGTATATGGATGGTGGCACTACTATTAAGATCTAGCCTTGCATAGATATTTAGGTAGACTGGAAAGGCACTTATGTCATTTCCAACCACACATTTTGCCAAAGTGTGTGTTTTAATTTGACATTCTCTTTGTAACCAACTGTGACTAAATTAATTCTCATATGGTTTGCATCACCCAGGTATGATCCTGGCAATTTTGTTGGTTTTAGGTGAAAATCCTGTGCTGGTTTATCACAGTCTAAGGTCAGCTTTGCTTCAATTGCCATGGCAGATGCGGTGCTTCCAGGGATGACTTTGCAAAATCACTTCCTCAGTTTCTTCTTTGAACCTGGAGGTGTTAAGAGCTCCATGTATAGAGCCATACACAAATAGATATTTACCATGAAGACCCACTATCGGTGGAGCTACAAAACCCGGGAACTATGCTGCATATTTCTGTGCCCCCTCTGTGATGGGGCACTAGCCCTGCACTGGCAGAAAAGGGGTTAACTGGGCTTGGGAGCGGCAGCCAATCAGGTGAGAGGGCAGCTGAGCCAATCAGGCACAGATTGGTGATATAAAAGAAGGAGCAGCAGAGCTGCTCAGTCTGGGTTTGGGTAGTGCTGGGAAAAGGTCTTTCCCTGGCAAACAGGCTAAGGCGGTCAGGACCTTGGAGAGTACTGAGTGTGCTGGGGCTTCAGGGAAAGCAGCCTAGGGAGATAGTTGAGTGGTGGAGTGACTGGAGGGAGGTGGAGGCCTCAAATGACACAGGTAGGGTCCTTGGGCCGGGGCCCAGAGAAGAGGGAAACCCCAGGCCCCTTCCCTCTTCCCCAGTGTGCCCGGAGTACCAGGGAGCACAGTGCTCACCAGCCAATGACTGCTTTTAACAAATGGCCAGTAGGGGTGAGCCAGGCTTTACCCCATAAGGGGTGGATGTTGTGAGTGCTTAGCTGGAGGGCTAAGTCCCTAGAAGAGAACTTGGGCACAGAGTCTGGCGTGTGAGAAGCGGAGCACTGATGACCTGCAGTGGGACCACCTGGAAGATCAACAGGATGCACCCTGCAAGTGGGTCACGTGAGGATACCCTGTGACACCCCATATGGGCACGTTGCCTATTAACACACTATGTATATACAGACATCTTTCACATATAAAGTACTCTCAGAAGAAAAGCACCCTAAAAGTTCTCTTTTGATGCCTAGTGTGGCATCAATCTAGCTGCTGACTATCTGGAAACATCTGCCTTGTGCCTCTTGAGTTGCTTACTGCAGGAAGAGGCTTTATACTCAACCAACACCAGTTAAATTAGCATTTAAAAAGCAAGGTATGATGCCAAAGGCAGCCCTAGTGGATGCCTGGTTGTTCTTGTTGCTTCCCTCTAGTACAGCTGCTGGCAAGGATTCCAGCCTGAAGATTCCGCTGTAACCTTGCATAATGACCATTCCAATGTTACGCTCCCCCTTTGTGGCAACATTTCCATGTGCTGCAGTGGGAAGGGATGCCAAGCCAACATCAAGACTTCAGTATCACGTTCAATCTATCTAGCTTCATCATTCCTTCTCTTCCAAGGAAGAGACAAAGCCTCTCAGCTCTGACTTTCTTTGGCAAAAGTCATAGGTGTACCATGATGAACTTAAACAAGTATGCCAAATTTTCCTTCAAGAGCCTGTAATTATTCACAGATATTACAAATATTTAAATAAGTAGTGTCCATATTTTTCTAAATAAGGACATCATGCAGCCATACGGGCTTTCCATTGCAGCTCTTCCTAATGTTGCCTCTCTTATTCCCCTCCTTCACCCCCTTCCCCGCAAAAGAAAAAGTGTTTCGGCAGATTTAATGATCATTAACACAAGGGAATTTTATGCATGGCTTGAGCTGGCATTATGTGGGTATATGCTATGCAAGCTTTAGTACACACTGTCACACTGTAAAGTGCACCGAAGGCCTTATTTACACAGGGATGCTACATCACACTAAATATAGCCAGTTTTCTTTATAGTGCCTTGTGTCCACCGTTAGTAATCCTCCTTGAAAGAGGAGTAACTCCACTTTGCAGTGAGTTTGTTAGCTTTGTGGTGGGAGTGGATCAATGCTTAACTACTGTTCTGCTAACAGTCCTCCAGCTAGTATCCCAGATTGCACTGCTTCATAACTGGAGCAACGTGTCTTTGTATCTATCTGTCTTCACTGCTGCAGAGTCATCTAAATTGGATGCAAATGCTCTGTTTAACTATAAAAGGATAATCAAAAATGCCACCTCTCAATACCATACAGTAGTGAATTCACAGTAGTGAGTTCACAGGACCCCTCCCTCAACCAGGACCAAGTCACACAGCTATTTCTTTCATCTCCTTCAGTGTAAAGTGGGGGATAGACAAGGAGAGGTCCTTTAGGGTATATTCACATCTCTTTTATAGTTCACCCTCCCCCCCAACGTTCTATCCAGCTGAGCAGAAGGAGACACGGTGTTGGAAAGACGCTTGATGCTGTTATCTTTTGTGCGTGTGTTGAGGTGCAGATTTTTTGCCTCCTTTTTCTTCTTTCTTGCTGACTGAAGACTATTTTTACAGTTTATATGGAAATTAGGGCAACAATACATCCTTTGACCTGTTGTGCCTAAGTGGAGCTAGGTGAGTTTCAGCAGGTCCCTTTCACATTATATTGGGTGGTGGGGTAGGGGAAGGGGGGTGGAGATTTTATGTCTTTAAACAGAAATACCTTTCACCATGATACTATTGACCAGTGAGTCATTAGTTTTCGAATGATGCCTTACAAGGCATATTTCGTATGAAGATTATTAGAACAGTGTGTAGGGCAGAGGTGAACAAACTACATCCGGCCCACAAGGGCCTTGCCACTGGACCACCAGCTCAGAGCCACTTTTACCTCTCTCCTTCCCCAGCACCGGGCGGCTCGTGCCACAGCCGGAACACTGCCGCCACCTCTCTCCCTCTAACACCCTTCCCAGGTCCAGTGGCATTTTGTGCCGCGGACAGAGCACAGCCTCCGCTCCATCTCAGGAGCAGTGGCAGCACTCTAGCCCAAGTGTGAGCCACTACTGGACCTGGGAGGTCTGGTGGAGGGAGCACAGAAGCTTGTGCTGAGGCCAGAGCGTTGCGGTCATTGAAGGAACAGTGGCAGCGCTCTGGCCCCAGCATGAGCTGCCACTCTCCCTCCCAATATCAGGTCCAGCCGCAGCTCACGCCGGGGCCAGAGCACTGCCACCACTCCTTCTCCCCACCCAGCCAGCCCAGCTCCATCCCTTTTCTGGGGATGTAGTCTGGCCACTCACCCTCCAAGCCCCGCCCCTTCATCCCCACCCCTCTGCCTGTGGCCCCTTATGAATGGTCATTTGTAGCATGTGGCCCTTGGGGCAAAAATGTGCCCACTCCTGGTGTAAGATGTGAATACAGAGGTGCATTCAGTCACAATTATATGGAATGTCATAACTTTGCCATGTTTTTAAAGCCATTTGAATTTGGCCATCTGAATTTACAGACACAAGCTATTTATTAACTAATCATCACTATAGCTATTTTCTTCATGATAGCACTTGGCCTTGGGGTCCTATTTTGCTAGGCACAGTATAAAACACAGTGAAGACACTTTCTGCCCAAAGGATCTTACAAACAAAGTATAAATCAAGACACAACAGGTGGATGCATATTGATGAGAGGATTATAAGGAAATAGTGAGCCATTGTGGTTTCACAATATCATTAACTGCCAATGTGTTTTCCAAAAACTAGGGAACATGGGATGAAAAAGGCACAAAGCCACCAAAACAGGACACTAGATTTTCATCTAGAGAAATAGAAAGCAAATTTTAAGTTAAATATGATTAAGAAAGGGATGTAGTAATAATAATGACATCAGAAATATTAAGTTTCTGAATGATCACATGAGAAGCTACTAATTCCATAAAGATAAACAGAACAAGAACATGATCTTAAATGGCTTGGGAAAACCAGTGTCCCAAGTAACTGAAATGGATGCAACTTAAAAATTACTAGTTTTGTCTATTTAGTTTGCATTAGTCCTGTCTAAGGATAAGAATTCAAAACACTAAGTGAGAAAGACAGAACTGTGCTTGGGGAAAGAGAATCCTCAAGGAAGAGGAGCTGGAAATCTGACTGCAAGATTCTCAAAAGAAATAATATCTCCGCAGGTCACAGCTCTGATTTACATACGTTTGATAGAAAGAAGAGACATACAATCATGAACTGGCACAAAGGATGAGAAGTGTAAAGGCAACATCACGTTCCTAGAAATCAAGATAGCTCTTGCTAATTTGCTCAGAGGGAAACTATCTTGTTAGCCAGGAATTGGGTGTGAAAGAGCTAGTGAACCCTGATTTATTGGAGGTGGGAGAAAAGAGAAGCAGCAGCAGGTGGTTTGCAAGCTAGAATGGAGGCAACATAGCAATTGGTTTTTGACTAGCAGATGTGAAACCAAGGTTGCTTGTGTTTACCCGCAAACCGCCTGGTCCCCGGTTGAGAGACATAAGGGTTCTGAAAAAGCCATTTTACTGTAGTTACACTGTTAATTAACAGAAAATTACTGTTTTAATAGAAAGGTTAATAACAGTGCAATTATGAGATAGATTCAAGTATAATCAAGACTGTAGTTCTACATGAATCATGTTATAAGCAAGTACTAATGAGTTACTACTGCTCAACTGAATCAATATAGCCCCATACAATAGAAGTAGAGCTTGATTCCTCTACAAGAAACTCCTTAGAGTAAAAAGGCTTGAATTGTCTCCCTGAAAAAGTGGCGAGTGTCTCACTGTTAAACAAAACACAAAATAAATGGCATGAACAATTCAAATGAAATTCCCAGAATGTGGTTTGAGACTCTGCAGTTAATCTACAAAGTCAGACCTCTCTGTATCTCTTTGGCATAACTGAACCTGAGAGAAAAGACATTAAACACAGAAACAACTGTCAAAAGCTAATCTGGAGAGACTTCTTAAACACCAACAAATGCCACCAGGGCTGGAAAATCAGGAAACAATGTACAAGTACTCAGGATTTCCCTCCTTTCACTGATCAGCAGGCAACAGCCAAAGGCTGGATATACCGGTAAGCCAATCTTTGGCAGTTCTTGCAATAGACTATCTAATGAAGTCCAGCAGCCAGATAATTGTGCGAGAGATAAAATACAGAATGTTGAGAACACTGACAGAAATCCAGCTATTTTCATTAAAGGAATCCTGAAAGGGTTAGTTAGAACAACACATCACTAAATAATAGAATAGAAATCGTAAGGGCACATATACAACCTCCAGCTATCCATTAGGAAAACCTATGTAAAAAGAATGTCAAAATTGCACATGTGGGATATCAAAAATTAGGACATGCCAAAGTTAAGGTTGCCTGGACAATCCTAGCTCTTCCCCCTCATTTGTATACATTGAAATATGGTATTGTAATCACATGAGCACACATCACAATCTACAACAACGTGCACAAAGATTGTAGAGGTGAGCTTATTTTGGTGTTTTCTGACTCAAGTGCTTCACGTATCTTTATGTAATTTTTTGTCTGATCAGTCAAGGTGCCTCCAGAACTACTCGCACTGACATTTCCTGCATACTTGTATGCACTGTCCAATGTTATTTTCTAAGACACTTGTTACTGGTGTGTCTCAATCACAGCCCTTGTTACACTGATACTTCCCTGAAGGCGGTCCAGACTGTTGCTGAAGCTAGAGAGACACAATTTGAATGCACGAGAAAGAACTTCAAAGCTGTTGTAAAATCAATGGCTTTATTTTTTAGAAAAGCCTTCTGGCCAATTTAAAGCACTTAAATTACCTCATCCCCCACTCTGGCATTCCATAAAAATATTGAGATCCAGTGAAGCTACTAGGATGTAATATTCACAGTAGAAGTATTAGACTACAGTCCTTATGGACTGAATTGGTGCATTTCTCCCTCAAAAGCAGGGATAAAACCATATAAATTCATCAAGAATGATGCCTTTTAGAGCAAAATAGTAACTTAATCAGGAAAAAACAAAAATGAAATCTCCCTCCTGTGGCACAGTGAGCATTTCTTCTGCAACACTTTTCACTGAAGACAGAATGGCTGCCCATCACTAGACAGTAGACTTCTTAAGAATACAGAGGTTTGATACACAGAAAATAAAGGCAGGACAGGCCATATATCCAAGTCAAGAAATCGTAGGGAGGGGTTTCCCATGGTGCAGTTTGCACAAAGTACCACTAGCTCAGGTATGACCCAAATCATTTCCCCATGTCTCATTATTTTTTCCCTTTAAACTCTGGGGAGGAAAAATAATGGAGTCACAGAAAAGAAGTTCCAGTTCACTGGATCACACCTCCTCTCTTTCCGTCTTCTCCTTTCACTCTCTCTGAAGCTCTTTGAAATAGTGCATAGAAAAAATGGGGTTTGCCATTCATCTATGCTTGTGTCCCCTCTTTTGTGCCTCTGTTCTTTTTAATGCACTCTGAGTTATGTGCACAAAAATTCCCCGCACATCAAGTTGAGAATAGACATTCCCTCTGATAATCCCTAGTCCCACCTGAAGCTTGTGTATAAACAACAACTGTAAAAATAAATGGAGTTCAGAAGGACAGCAGGAGTCAACAAACTCATTACGAATTTGTGACATCCCCATGGTTCCTCTTGATCCCAGCTGTGGTGATGTTTGAATTTGCAGGAAGAGCCATGGCATAATTCCTGCTCTTGGGTTTGTTTGTTTGTTTTAGACACTTTACACGACAAAGGAACATTCACATGCTTTCTGAAGCATGAGTCTCCCTTGACCATGGACCATAAGATACGAGGGAATTTGCTAGTTTGCAATAAGAGGGGAAAAGGGTTGTGCCCATAACATGGACATAGAGCAAAGTACATTTAAATACGCCATATGGGAGGCAACGAGATGTGTGTCACCACACAGCAAGCCAGAGCTGTAACTGCTGATTCCTACTGCCTTATTTCGAACTAACTTTACAGTTGTTGCAAAAAGGAATTTAGAAACTGTCATACCCAAACAGACCATCTAATATGGTATGCTGCCTTCTGCAATGACTAATGAAGGAAGATTCAAAAAAAGGATTAATCCTCCTATAGTATATCTAATAATGAAACTGGATAAAGGTTTGCAACCTCAATGTAAGGGTTGATGATGGAACTCAGCAAGTCCAGCAGGGTTCATTACCTGAAGCTAGGCACAATCCAGATGCCAAAGGATCATGGAACAGAATGCTACATTCTTCAGATTTCATTTGGAGGGTTCTGGTTTTACAGAACTCAAATCTCCAAATGTATACCCATATCCCCTCACCTCCCAGAGTTCTCTGCACTGTCTGTCCAGGTGCTGGGTGCTTACCACTCCTGGCTTCTGCTGCCTCTGGAATGTGGACAAAGAGCATGGTAATCCCTTGGAGTGCGTCTACACTTGTAAATTAAGCTGACTTAAGCTTGCTTAAGTCAACTTAATTTACTCTGCGTCTACACTACACTTTCCTTAAGTCGACTTAAGGAAAAGTTAAGTTGACTTTATAAAACCTAGTTTTAAGTCGACTTTAGAAAGTGGACTTAAGCCAGTGTAGATGTGGAGTAGCCCTAAGTTGACACTAAGTCGACTTAGGGTTCTCCAGGACTTCCCCACTGCCCCTATGCCCTGCCAGGGTGGCTGGCACAGGGAGAGCCTGCCCCCCCCCACAGGGCAGGGCAGAGCCCTGCCCACCCTGCCCCTATGCCCTGCCAGGGTCCCTGTCCTCCTTTGCCCCATTGTACCCAGGTACAATGGGGCAAAGGCTGAGCTCCCTGGCACTTGGCAAGGGGTGCCCCCCCTGCCACCGTGGACCAGTCCCAGGTTCACCTAGCCCCTACAAGTCGACCTAGGCGTCCAGTGTGGACACTCTAGGTCGACTTTGTAGGGTCCCCCCAGTCAATTTAAAATTTAAGTGTAGACATGCTAAGTCGACTTAAAGTCGATTTTGTTAAGTTGACTTAGCTAAGTCGACTTAAATTAACAAGTGTAGACATAGCCCCTATGAGATAAAGTGACAGAAGATTTTTTGCAGTGCTCTCTGAAGACCCTCAGGATCTAGTATCAGGCCCACTGCAAGAACAGTGGCTGATGTCTATTCATTCTCTCCAAGAATAGTAATGGTAAGGTGAGTTGGGTCCCACGGTTTTGTAGAGTAGGTCACTGATTTGGGAGGGGGATGGGCAAGGACTGGGAACTGTACAAACTGCAACTGTCCTGGAACATTTCAGAGGTCTACGCCCAGACCTGAACTCTTCCTGACTTGTGATGTCACAAATTCAAGTGAACTTTTGAACAGCCCTAGTGACTGGTCTTATTGTTGCTCTATCTAACATAACAGGATATGCTGATCCCAGTTACATACTTCATATGTCTAACTCTTTTCAGGGTCTGACTAAATGGGTGCCTCCCCGATATCATGAAACAATGACTTCCACAGGTTGATTATACATTATATTTACAAATTGCTGAACCATGCACGAGGGTAGAACAGTTGCTATCCTATTACAATGAGACAGTTTTAGAGCACAAAACCCACAACCCATTCAACTGAGGAAAAATCTGTCACCAGTGCAGGTTTTTCTTGTTAAGTAACTGAGAACAAGCCTGGGAGATAGCCCTACTAGACAGAAACACACACATTGTGGCGCTCACAACAGATTTTGTTGCATTAAAAATGTAATCTCTGACTTGCAATATTCAAATGGTACTTTTAAACATTACTTAGTTCTCAGGATTTTAAAACCTGGCAGTGGGTATTACTTAAACAATGTTGATAGCTGTCCAAAAACACACACATATTTGATCTATATTCAAAAGAAATCAAATTTACCAGCACTGCAAGGATACCAAAATGATCAATGGATGCTTCAACAAAGCAAGAAGACTTAGAGACAAACTCATAAAGCAGTTCTAGAATAGCCAGCGCTTGCTTTTATGAGGAGAGTTCTTGGTCCTTCAACAATCATATATTACCATAAAATGTTTGCTTGAATATCATTTAATGTGGATCATTATGGCTGCATCCGCACACTTGCTAGAAAATTAATAATGGATTCTTTCCTCATTCTTTTTTTATTTGGTTGTCTCTTTCAAGCAAGTGTGACACTAATCAACATGAAACTGAAATTATGAATGAAGTGGAAATACGGAAGAGGCTGCACAACAATAAATGGTGAAACCTGTCACATGAAATGCTATGAAATGAAAGTTGTACATTTGGGACAGCTCTGATCACACAAGAGGTTGCTCTTTACAGGGGTTTATTGGGCTCAGTGTATGTGGATCTCATACCCATCAGTTTCAGGTTGGAAGGAAAGCAGAACTCCAAAGCCAGTCTCCAGTGAAACTATTGTGTTCCCCCAGTTTAGCTTTCATTATAGTTTTATGCAGGTCTAAGTCCTCAGAGTTTTTATTAGATTTTTAGGCTGAAATCTTATAACAAAACTCGGCAGAGATAGACCTCTACACTGGTGCCAAACTACATTGGCTTCGAAGAATCCTGGCACAGACCCATCTTCATGGCACTAATTGTAGGATTAAGACCTTATTTATGAAATATTATTAGGAAACAGAAGCTGAGAGTCAAGATGCTGAGAGTTACATATATATTCAACTGCAGGAATTTCTAAGAAGTGTCTTGCACTTTGTGAACTGCCAATCACACAGCAGTTACTACTCCATAAACCCAGCTCCTCATATCAGTCTAATGCAGAATTGGTACCCAATAGCTTCTTGAGGAAAAGCAAGACAAAGGAGTGGTTTCTAAATAAACATGTGTTACCTGCAGAAGTGGGCATAGTACAAATTTAAAAGGAAACAACATGATCAGTTTCAGACAGTCAGGAATCAGTTTGCTTAAGCAGTGCAATGTCTAATTTTAGGACTCTCACAGCATCATGAAACCCCATGGGGAACCACTTGCCTCTAGATAAACAAAAGCATGATTATCTACACTGAATGTAAAGGCAAGTTAGAAATATTCATGCTGCAAACTATGATCAGAGCTCCAATACTACAGTTACCTACCAGAGCAAATCAAAAGTTTAATGCTGAATTTAAAGATGTCTAAGGGTCTGATCTCTGCAGCGCTTATTCATGCAACATCAGTACAATTATTCACATGTGTAAGTATTACTCAGCATGAAGTAGGGGATCAAAGAATTCAGGCCCTAAAGAGGATTGGTGCGAAAGCTCCTAAAACTTGTGATCAGTGACTGCATATTTCTCAGACTCCTACAGATTCCTAAGGGGACAATTCTTA
Organism: Pelusios castaneus; assembly: GCA_007922175.1. Lineage (NCBI taxonomy): Eukaryota > Metazoa > Chordata > Testudines > Pelomedusidae > Pelusios > Pelusios castaneus. The sequence continues at coordinate 2,547,462 of ML685860.1, read as the reverse complement.
AGTTGGGAAGAAAAAAAAAGAGCAATAATCAAAGCTGGAGAAGGTTTATTTCATGGTCTCTCTCTACTTTGTCAGATAGTCCATTAGTAGCATGAGATGTTCTAATTGCTGTGCTCACTGCAAAGATTTATGAGGCACAACTTTGCCATGTTCTGCACTTGAATGAGCTGAAGGACAGTTACTCATTGTTTAGAAATCTGCATCAAGGAGAGTTCAGTGAAAACAATACATTAAGGATAATTTATTCACTAAAATACCACCATAGCGCAGAATATAGCTGGTCTAGATGAACGGCATTGCTGTACAACAGGTAACATCTAGCAGTTATTATTTTCCTCTCCTTTGAACAGACAAATTTCTCACCTGTCCCTCACTTGACTTTCCTGGGACAACACTGTGGAATTGCTCTCGGTAAGTTCTCTCTTTTAAAAGAACACAAATTGGAATTACCGTAAATAACTCTGGAAAGAATATATAGAAATGTCCTTGCGCTGACACATGCTGTGCTGCAACTGTCTCAGAGTTTCATATGACATTTCCTCCCAACACTTTCTGAAGGCAAGTGTTTATATCAGTATCTTTTCAAATTGATAGTTACTATTAAGCTTTTTGGGAGGGAGTTTCTGATCTCTCTGGAGTTCAGTTCATGGTAGGGTAGCCTGAAGCTGTCGTATTTTACTCGTGCTATAGAGAAAACCCAAAAATGTATGTACTGAAATACATGCAACATAAATCTACATTTTTATTTTCAATAAAAATCTTTTCTATAGTTCACTATTGATATCTTATAGCACAGTGATTTTTACAATGACTGGGTTAAAATTAATATGCTGCCTCTCTTCCCAATATTATTCAGTAAAAGAAAAAGCTTGTACTTAAGAAAAATAGTAATTCATGTACTTCTCTGTAATTTCTCACTAAATATTCTGTCAGTTTTATGTAACCCTTACTTAGAAGGAAACCTGTGTCAAGAAACTGCTGTCTTTGTTATGATTTCAGCTCATTCTGTTCCTCTGTTAGGAAAACTTGGTAGCGTTAATCATCTATGCATGAGTGAACCCCTGGACATCTGCCAGGCAGTACAGGCTTCCCTTTATTTTTAAAAAATATTCTTATTTGTTTCTTATTGATGGCTGTTTTTTTAAATGAATTTCATTATTGGGGTTGGTGTCACTGTGCCATTAGCAAATAAACACTCTTCTATTGCCCAAGTTTACTTAAATAATTAAAGTACATATGCTTTGCTTGTTCCTATCAAATATCTTAGAAAAAAATTACTTCTTTACTATATCTGAGACAGATAGAGACAAATCCCCATGGATATTTCTTCAAATGAGAAACATTTTTTCACCTTAATTTATTTTGTTTCTGGTTTCTCTTATTAGTCTATGAAGTTTCTAGAATGAGAAATATGCACAGAAAAAAGTTGTCTTTGTGCTACATGCATTCCAGTGGTTATTTTCTTCAGGTCTCAAAAGAGTCACGAGACTATTGTTTCTAGTGAACCATAGCAAACCACTGAATTAATTATTAGCAGTGCTTCTACTATCTCAAAAGAAACTTTTCATTCCCAAGTAGAGGGTGAAACAAAAATAATACACAGCCAAAAGAAAAGTAGTGTGTGCAGCAAACACAACATAAATTTCCCCTCAGCTATGATAACATTCCAGAAGCTAACACAAGCCCTTGAAACAAAAGCCTAAATCCAGCAGTAAAGACCATATGACTTACTAGGCATGAAGAACAGGATGAAAAATCAGTGCACTGAAAAGCTGATGCTTTATTTCCCACAATCTGCTACTCTCAGTGATTTTGTTGAAATTCACTTAAATAAAAGTAAATAGGAGCTGGAAAACTTGGAGGTTTTCTTACCATCTGACAAGTCAATTAGCCCGAGGTAGTGCAAAAGTTTCAAGGAAGAGCACACCACCACCACAATCCCTAATGTCTGGAGTCCTTCTGACTCTCCTTTATTCCACATCCTTTCAGGCACCACACAGATACCCACTGGCGTGCTAGCCAAACAACTCGCAGACATCTAAAGCTGGAAAATCGTCTGTCTGAAGCTTTTCTCCCTGCTGCTCAATATGTGCATGGCTCATTTTCTCTCTCCGTCTCTCTCTCCCTGCGTGTTTCTCATCCTTCCCCCAATTTCTCTCTCTCTCTCTCTCTCTCTCTCTCTCGTGTGCAAGCAATTTCTGCATTTAACAGTAATCTACAGTTTTATTATGTCTCCCTCCAGGGCAATTCTCCCAAGAGTTTATTCTCCCCCTGAACAACTTAGCTTTCCTCAGCAAAGTCAAACACATGATTTTTAAAATCTGTATGAACACCAACAATTTTCTGTTTTATTTTGGGTATCTTTTGTAATCCTACCTATGCTGATGCTTTTTGGAAATGCTTCTGCTGTACTGCATGGAAAGCAAAGGCGAACTTCGGTGCAGGGGGCAACATGAAAAATGGTTTTCTTCCTCTCTGATTTTCCTTCACTGTGAATCTTGCTTTTAAGATATCAAGCAGGAAGCATTCTAAGTATCACAGTGCAGGCCACTCATCATAGGACCCAGGATTTCTGAACACCAGTACTATTTGAGCTAAAGGAATAAGTCCATTTGCTAGGAGCTGTAGTAGGTTCTGATACTCTGAATTATTTATTGAAGGGAAACACCTTAGACAGCCTTTAACATATGCACAGAAGTCTCATTGGACCAAAATCTAGTTTCACAACTGCAGGCAGGTAAATCAGAGAAGAGAAGGCTGCAGTTTGTTCTAGCTCACATTACAACATTTTACAGGGCTGGCTACTTTGGGTAATTTTCCCCCCACAAATGAGTAAGATATCATGTATTTTTTCTTTATCACCATGGGAGAATACATTTTGTAACGAGGCTGGTAAATTTCAGGATTATTACTACAGGGCTTCAACAACACTTATTGCTTTTCATCTTTAAAGCACTTCATAAACATCAAGTGATTCTCACAACAGCCCTACAGATAGGTTTTATTATCCCCATATTACAGGAACAAAGACTCGAAGAATGAGTCAGAAGCAGAATTAGAACATTGGGTCCCACATTTATGCTCAGGGAATTACTTCATACTTTTCTCTAACCATATTCTTCATCACTCCTACTGCTGCTCATTCATTGTTTCTCCAAAGATCCACTTGTCTCTGTGTTTCAGGGACATAGTTTACACTTCAAGGGTCCAAAATAATATGTTCATGCCTGGCTAATATAGCCTCAAAATGATACTAGGGTACTTGACTACAATGCTCCTCCTTTATGATTATTTGTATAAATAACAAGGTAACTTAAGAACACTGGAAAAGCTGTAGAATGGAGGAAGGCAGTGTTTCTCCAGATGCAATAGTCTAGCCCAATGAATATTCAGTAAGAACAAAGGAGTCTTTAGTGAAAGCACTTGAGTGGAAACAGAACAAAGGGTATGCCTATGCTGCAATCAGAGGTATGTTTGCTGCATGTAGAATCATACAGGTACAAGCTTTGATCTAGCTAGCTCAGGTGCCAGTATCAGAGAAGGTGTGGCAGAATGGACTTGTGTGCAGGCTAGCCAGCCGAGCAAGTACCCAGGGTCCTGTCAGGATTGCGAAGCCAGTGCTGAAACTAGTGCTGCTGCATCTTCACTGTTGATGGGATTCACACTGCCTAGATTAGGAATGTCTACACATGGTATGGTCACTCCCAATTGTACAATAAACATACTCATTAAGCTGGTTTCATCTCTAAACACTATAATTGTGACAAAAGGGACCTCTGAGTCTATCTAATTTACAGAAGGGAAAAGGAGGTGGCTTTCTCTCTATTGTGGATGGTCTAGCTTGGGCTTTGGGAGATCTGGGTCTATTCACAGGTTTGCTAAAGGCTTTCTCCTTCATGTGAACTCTTTATCTCAGTTTTCCATTAGCACAACAAGAAAAATATGTGCTACCAGAACCTCACAGGGATGCGGGGAGGGTTAATTAGTGTTTAAAGAACTTGGAGAGCCTCAGAAACAAGCCATCTTGAAAGCATCATTATTGAACATTAGAGGTGATCACGCTATCAGTTGCGAACAATTTATAAGATGTATTTGATCTTTTTCCATTCATAGAAGGCCCAGGGATATATCAAGATTTTTCAAATGTATTAATATTCATAAGTAGTCAATCAAAACTATACTTTTATACAGATTCTTACACAGAGCCTGATTATCGCATGGGCTTTAGGGGTTTAAGCCCCAGGCCCCAGCTGAAAGGGGGATGCCAGGATCTAGCCCCTAAAACCCTTGCAATAATCCGGCACCCCCACCTGGCTCAGTGCTGGGGGGGGGAGGGGACCTGGAATCAGAGGCCAGGCTCTGCTCTCTGCCCTGCCCCTGGGCGAGGCTGGCCAGCATCTGTTTGCTACACCTGGCCTCCACCACAGCCTTCCAGGGCCTGCCACATGCCACCCGCCAATCCTCGGGCAGACTGGCCAGAGCGGGGTCAGGTCAGGGCGAGAGTGCCCTCTAGCCCCAGGCTCCCCCCCCCCCCAGCAACAGGGAGGGGCAGGGACTGGTTTCTCAGGGGCAGCTGGGGCCCCTGCAGTGGACGGACAGGCAAGGGAGGGGCTCTGCAGTGTGGGGCCGTATGGGGCAGTCTTACATAGTGCTCATCAGCGTGGTACAAGGACCATTCCTATTAAGAAAGTAGTTAGTCCAAAGAGGTTTTTATGTACGCTTTATAGCATCCGCCTCATTAGATATTCAATATTCTGTCTGATGACTAATCATTAAGTCACATGCTATGGTTTTTGTTCCCTGATTGGGTGACCAAAACTTTATAAACAGGAGCAACACCTGGAGAAATCATCAAGTATTGAGTCTCTCAGAAAGAGCATGAGGAACATTTTCAGGAGAAATACATAATATAAGCATGCCTAGGAATTTTAAATGTATTTAAAATTTTATCCTGTCTTGTTTTGCACAAAAATATTACCATATTTCATTATGAATTTGGAACACGTATTTTCAAATATCTGGGTTCCTTCCTATCAGAGGAAGGGAGAGAGATGTAAGGCAGATTTATTGACAGTCTAGTAGACTTTGCACTGTTTTCTCCTGTCACTTCCTACCAGGTAATTGAAAGTAGACTAGATAGCAGTCAAGGGAGTCCTTCTGGTATGAATGGGTTTGCTCACGACAGATATGGTTTGCCCTCAGATACATTTATCCACAAAGAAATACCCGTCTTAGCATATAGAAAGATTCTTCCCAATCATATGAATAAAAACTAATCATACTAATATTTCAGAAATGTGAATAAAAAAGGATACAAATAATGCCAACTTGAACTACATGTGAAATATAGCTAATGTGATCCTGAACTAATACCGAGCTGGTGGGGAATATTTTCACAAAATAATTTTTCTAGCAGAAAATGCCAAGTCATCAAAACTTTTTGAGGAAAAACCCCCCCAGGTCTGACAAGCCTTTAGTCAAGGAAAGTTTATCAGGTCCACAGATTTACGTATATAATCTAGAATAGTCCGGGGGTTGTGGCACTCTCACCATGGATATGGGGAGACCTAGGTTAAAGTCCCTGACTGATCTGGAACAGAGATATAAATCTAGGTCTTCCACATCCAGTGTATATGGCCTAATTGTTAATTTGTGGGCTATCTGGGGCTGAGTTGCTAAGTCTCTCTCTGATCTGTACATACATGCTCTCTGTTTCATCCCAAGGCAGGACAGAAATTTTTTTAAAAACTTAAAAAAAATAAGGGGGGGGGGGGATTGACAAGAAAAAGGCTTCCCTCCACCTCTAAGTTAGTGTTTCCACAACCTGACATTTAGAGCTTTGTTTATCCACTCAGGGAGCTGAACCATACCATGGGATCTACACATCCAATCAAAACAGTTCCACTTTTGAACATCAAATACACACAGTGAAATGATGCTGCATGAGCTACCACACAAGAATTACTCACAGAAAGGGCTTGGTAAGTAGTTCTGCACTATACATTCAAGAAAGCTGCAATCTCTTCATAAACAACATGCAAAAGGCAATGAAATTTGTTGTACAAACGACTCCTTACAATTTATTCTCCCTTCTCTAAATATAGTGAACTGTCCACATGCAGTTCTCTGGGATTATTATTTAATATGTATTTTCCCTTTTTTCTTCTACTCAGTATCATTATAGCTTCTGATCACAACCTGAATCAGCTTCACCCGCCTGTGGACCTGGAACATGGATAAGTAGAATACAGGTCAGATAAACAGGGAAAGGGGTTCCCAGAATTGTCAACTACCACAATTTTGTCTGGAATCTCATGATAGTCAATGTTTTTCTTAAAGCTCCCCAGCTCCCGGAGAGAAGTAATTACAAAAAAAGCTCTCATTTCATTTTTTACGAGCAAGTTTTTAGTTCTCATGGTTGCGGGGGGGTGGGGGGGAGTGGGGACTTGACCTCAGTGCACCCTAAGAGTTTAAAAACCAGAAAGAAAATAAAGATCCACTTTTTTTTAAACCTCTCATCGTTTTTAAACCAGTCTTATGATTTGGTTTACAGCCTTAGTCATGGTTCTTGAACATCTGGTGTTTGTAATAATGGGTTCCATTAGCATTTCCTCCATATTGTTCTGTATCAGGAACAACTCCCACCATCCAAGGATCTTGGAGATTGGCTGGAAGCCAGCACCATGCCTTTGGAGGCGGCCTCACTGCATAAGCTCCAAGACCTCCCTACTCTTTGTAACAGCCCCAATTTCAGCCATGCTACCTGGGATTCACACACTCACGATGGCATCTTAACCCCTATGATGGGGATTTCACTGTGCAAAGGTGCTCCGCTCAGATCAGTACAGCCTCAAGCTGAATTCCCTGCTCATTGCTAGGGAAAACAATACGTATTATGCATCTATTCTGTCCATACCCTACTGAGCTTTCCATTCGGGTCACATGGGTAGAGAGGGACAATGGAAGCAGCTTCTCCTGTGACCACCCCCTGCATGGATGGCTGTCAGCATGCAGCTCCTCAGGTGATGCCCTAGCCCTATGATGTGTAACTAACTGAAAAGATGAGCTTTCTGTTTCTACTTTTACATTCACACTGTCAGGAATAATTGAGCAGGAAGTTGGCTGCAGTTCTTAACTGTAGCATCAAACTCACAAAATACTTGCGCTGGGATTTAAACAAGTATATCTCATAAAACAAGAAGTGCTGCTCTGCTCAGCTCTCCTACATGAACCTGCACAGAAGCATGTAGCCAGATCTTCTTCAGAAGATGAAAAAATATTGATTGGCTGCACAGCTGAGGAATGTATAGCTCATCTACACATAGATGTTTTCTCTGAGTTACTCATGGGGCTCAAAGTAAAACCTAAAATTCCATGAATCTCAAATTAATCTTGGATTACAAACTTTTGGACCTCTCTGTCTTTAATTACATTCTACTGCATTAATACATTCTGAAGTTCTAAGAAACTTACAGCCAAAGACAACGAAGTCTGAACTTCACCAACATAGAATAAACATTCCAGTGAGATATGTACTAATAATCCCATTTTACAGCCCAGGAAACAGAGGAACAGATGATTAAGCAATTGACACTGGAAATAAGCAGCAGAGCAGGGATTAGATTTTACAAGCAGCAATTATTGGTCCTATGCTTTAACCATAGCACCACGCTCCTGCAGAACAGTATCCAAAAACTAGACAGATATTTTTATTTATATAAAAGTGTTTAACTCCCTGATGAATCAATAGAAAAAGCTATATGCATGCCAACAGCTGAAACGAAAACCAAGACAATGCAAGTAAAAAACAAATCACAAACACATTCAAAATGATAGATCTCTTGATAATACAGATACATTTTCTGGCTACTACCTGGCAACCAGTATCTCCTGCAGGCAGTAAAAATTTAGAATACTGCAATTAATTGCAATAAAGATTTATGTTTTGTGTGCGCAACATGTACCTTTTGGGAACATAGGCTGGTATTATATAAAGATCATTCAAAATAATGTACAATGAAAAAGATTTTGTAGGAACAAGAGAATTGTTATAGTGTGTGAGACCAATGGTCTTATTTATTCCTTAAAAGCGGCCAGGTCAAAATGAATCATAAGAAAAATCAAGAATCCCTGCAAAGAACAAATACAGAACAACCTTACCACAGAGGAAGTTTCTTTCTGTGTCCAGACAATTAGTAATTGATTTATTCTCTGAAAAATGGGGAGGAGGGGTTACATTCCTTATTTTGTTTTGAATGTATCAGTTTGGATGTTCTCCTTTTCCAGATATATTTTTTAAGGACTTCATGATAGCTTGTAGTAGCAATAAGTTTCACAGGTTAATTACAGATGCTATAGAAAAGTTGGGTTTTTTTTTAAATTAACCCTTAAGTTTGATTAAATGTTCCCTTGTTCTTGCATTATGACAATGGATAAATGAATGACTTTTTCTCTATGATTTATTATTTAATATACCTCTAGCAAGCCTAGCACATTCTCCTTTGCTGGTTTCCTTTCTACACTGTACAGTCCAAATCATTTACATTTCTTCATATGGAAAGGTTTCTATGGCTCTACTAATTTTCATTAATTATCTCTAAATCCACCCACCCTCCCCCCACACACCCACACTCTCAACACCCTATTACTGATGTATTTTTTGAGATAGAATAATGAGATCATTTACAGTAAATTATGCCAGGTGGGGGCATGCCATCAGATTAAATAAAATACTGAAATACATATTTATTTTCGATGCTTTTTTCCCACTGCCACTGTGCACAAAGCAGAGCATTTCACGGAGCTGGCCAAAATAATGCCTTGATCTTTTTCAAGAGTGATTATAATTCATCTAGAACCAAGACATTCATCTAGAACCAATTATTTATTTTTTTCTTTGAATGTGTATCACTCTGCATTTGTCAATAATGAATTTCATCTGCCATCCTGCTGCCTATTCATCTAGCTAGGGTAGGTCCCTTTAGAGTTTCTCAATTCTCATTTGTCCCACCTAAATAATTTTGTGCCATCTGCAAAATCTGAGGATAAAAAGCTATAGATTGATAGCTACTGAATGCTGCAAAATTACAGGATTTAGCAGATCTGGTATATTAGGAACTGATGTTTTCGGGAACTAGCTTAAAACTCTAGCAAACACTAGCCCCTCAGGAACAATAGGCCAAATTCCATTCCATTTGTGCCAGTGCAAATCCTCCGCAACTCCACAGCCACAAATTAATTTGGCTTGAAAGCTGCACACCAATTAAGCAGGACTATCACATTTTTGTTTTTTAGCACTTATGCACCAGTCTTGCATGTTTTTGGAAGTAATGCATAATTACTAGCTATTTTCATCACTTGAGGATACATTCTGCATAACAACGAGTAAACTACAATTGTTTCAATGGTTTGGTTCAAATAAAATACAGGTTTGGTTGTGCTGTGTAGAGAGCTAGGAATCAGGAATTCTTGTTTATGCTCCTTATCATACAATTGCTTCCATGTGTTATGATTGGCAAATCACCAACATCTAGATTGTATCTTGAACCACATAACTGTCCTGCCCCAGGGAGAACTCCTGGGAAACAATTATAAGCCAGCTGAGCTGGGAGGAAGAATTTAATGAGAGAAATGTGAATGATAATTGGCAATTGTTTAAGAATACTTAACTAAAAGCCCCAAAAGCCACAAACGAGGAAGAAGGATATAATGGTTAAAAAAATCAACCTGACTTAGAGGAGAAGTAGCTATAGAAAATATATAACAAATGGAAGAAAGGGAAAGTCAATAAATATAAAATCAGAAGTTAGAAATCGTAGAAATGGTAAGGAAAGCAAAGGGAGACAAGGAGAAATAATTGGCTGGCAGACTTAAGGACAATACAGAATTTTGATGTATATTAGGAACAAAAAGAATCATAACAATGGGATTGGTCCATTATGTAGATGGAAATTGTAGAACTACAAATAATAATGCAGAAGTAGAAGTGTTCAATAAATATTTCAGTTCTCTATTTGAGATGATGTAATTGCATCCTATGTTAACACTCTTTTCATTCCACTACCATCTTAGGAAGATGTACAACAGCAGATAATGAAGTTAGATATTTCTAAATTAGCAGGTCAGGATAACTTACATTTCCCTTTTATCTTTCTTTGATACTTTATTGTCTTTTTAATCTCTTAGTGTTTCACCAAGGTCTGTCCAAAATGTATGCATCAACTCCTCTTTCTGCAACTATTCAGATTCAGTAAGATTTCATCTTGATTCTCACCTTTATTCCTCTGAGGTCCCTAATTTCTCTTTGCCTTAAACACTGAACATCTTATCATACTCAAAATTCACTCATTTGGAGTGCACACAAAACAAAGGTGGAACGTGTGTTAGAGAACTGAAGAGTGACAAATCCAACAGCTAACCAGTGTTGAAAAGTATTGTGTGAGACTTCATTTGTGAGTCATAATGGCTGTATCTACACTGGTAAATTAAGTCGACTGAAGCTTGGCTTAAGTCGACTTAATTTGCCCTGCATCTACACTACACTTTGCTGAAGTCGACTCAAGCAAAATAAAGTCGACTTAATGAAAATTAAGTCGACTTTATTAAAGCACCTTTCTACTCGACCTAAGGCTTAATTTGACTTTTTAAAGTCGCATTAAGCCAGTGTAGCCTTAAGTCGATTTAGGGCTACCCCAGGACTATACCAATGCCCTCCTTGACGGGGGGGGGGGGGGCACAGGGGGAGCCTGGCATGCCCCCCAAAGGGCAAGGCATGTGGGCAGGGTGTGACACTGTCTGGATTTAGGGAAGCATTTATGATATTATTTTCTATGGATATCTCATAAATGCTATAATCCATAGGAACTATGTCATGTTTGGTATCAATAGAAAGGTAGTAAAATTTGCTGTGAATAATTATATAGTTTATGTCTAGGAATTCTATTTCGATTAGAAGTTAGGAATTTGATGTTATATCCATACTTTAACTTGTGTCAATCTGGAGGAATGCCTTAGACGGGAGGGTGTGAACAACCATTGTCTCCTTAATGTTAAGGAATCTGCCAGGTGATATGGTCCCAGGGAGTAAACTGATGAGCCATTAAGGACACAATGGTTGTAAAAAATTCCTAACTGTCAGGATAATTTACCACTGGAATATGTTGCCTAGGCAGGTTGTGGACTCTCCATCACTGCAAGTTTTTAACAGTTGGTTAGACAAGTACATGTCACGGATGGTTTAAGTGGGTCCTGCCTTGAGTGCAAGGCAATGGACTCGATGACCTTTCATGGTCTCTTCCAGTTTCTATGGCTATGTCTACACTTCCTAAAATTAGTTCGAATTAGTTAGTTCGAACTAACTAATTCGAACTAATTTTAGTTAGTTCGAATTGGTTTAATTCGAACTAGCATGGCCACACTGGAATGTTAGTTTGAACTAAGCAAGCACTTGCTTAGTTCGAATTAGTGATCCCCATTCATTTCAATGGCCGGTTAATTCGAACTAAGAAATTAGTTCAAATTAACATGGCCACATTGGTTAATTCGAACGAATTAGTTAGTTAGTTCAAATTAACCCCTTAGTTCGAATACCCTATTCAAACTTATTAGTTTGAATTAAGGAAGCCCTTAATTGGAACTAACTAAAGCCTAGTGTAGTCATGGCTTTAGTTAGTTTGAATTAAGACTCCTTAATTCGAACTAATTTGCCAGTGTAGACATAGCCTATGATTCTATGAATGTTCATTGAATAACTTATCTGATGAGCCCCTGAACACTGAAATGTTCTTTGCGAGGAAGAGGGTAATTGAGATCAGACACTTAAGCACATTCACTCAATACGGGGTTTCTACATTAATAATGCACTGGTTTTTTTGCTTGTATGCATTTATTCAACTTGAGCCTGGACTCAACCTACATCCATTTGTAGTAGGCCATAAAATGGCTGGGTGACTTTTTCATGTTGCTTCAGAACATGAGCTAAATTATGTCAGTAATTGTACCCAGAAAGTGCAAATAACGATTTGGTATGCTTGTCAAATATTCTGCAACAAAAAGAGAACACTATCAATCGATTTCAAGTAAACTAGACAATGCTGATTCAGCTCCTCATCATTCTCAAGCACTCTTTCACACCTTGACTGTGAGAACTGTCACTTCTGCTGATTTACTGGAAATGTCATGTCCTTGATTTTCCCTGCCCAATCAAAACTTCATCCTGACTCTGGTGCCCTCCATGTCCAGAACCCCAGGTAAATTGTCTGCCCCTAAATCTAGACTTGACTGTCATAAAATGCCATATGTCAACCTAATGCTATAGTGAAGACCAAGCCTTAGTCTCCAGGGCTAATCCAATATTAGTAGAAATTTCGTCTAGTAGGATGGAATACATAACAGAAGGTATTTTGATTTGGATCAGGTGGATTATAGTCTGTTCCAATATAGCAATTTTTACCTTTTTAAATAATATCACCATATTTTCCAGCAATAACCCCAATCACTGCACTGTTGGTATGGTAAGCTGCAGGGTTGGCCGTTACCATTCAATACTGAATTATTTCATAAGAAGATGGTCATGTTCTACCTTTCACTAATTCCACTTCCATTTTAAAAATAAATGTAGAAAACATCATTTATTAGAGAGGTGTTACAGGTGCAAATTGCAGATCTGGGTCTGACTCCCTATGCTTCAGGGCTTTTTTAGATCTCAGGTTTTGCTCCAGCCTTTCCTCTGGCAGTTATCACCTGACATCATTCTGAGTCTGAATGCACAAAAGTACCAATCAGGAGTAACTCCACTTAAATCATATGCATTACACTGGAGTAAATGTGATTTGAGATCAGAATCAGACCTACCTTCTTCCCCCATGCCCTCACATATCTGATTTACCTCAGTCTTCTTCAATTCCACTGAAGTTATACTCCAGCATAAAATGAGTGAGAGACTGGAGAATCAATACATTGTATCTATATACAATGTATGATATAGGAACACAATTAGTTACTGCTTTGTGCATTAAAGGATCACTGTTGTAAATCAGATATTACTGGGTGTAGTGCTTAGTGCTGTCAGTTTGTTTGCGGGATCCGTGCTTGTATTACTGTATAATATACAATGGGTGTTTCCAATCGACAGAGTAGACAATTATTTACATGTTTTTATATAAGTAAATAATCTGGTAAGTCAAATGAAAAATGCATGCGAGCTTTGAAGATCTAAGACCACCTTTTGTTCTGAGTTACACTGATCTAAATCCAGACTTACTCTAATGTCAATCGAAATATTAATCAGTTCATATGTAATTGACACCTTTTATAAATGGATATATTAACACAGAAGGCCATCCCTGATTGTGTCCAAATGCTTTTCTTGTAAGAAGAATGATTTAGTAGTTTTCTGTGTCTATCACTAGAAATCATTAATTTTTATGTAGCTGCCATTGATTTTAGTAATTGCTCTGGCTCCATCTAAAATGTTTGGTGCTGGAAAAGTGTAGCATATTAGATAAAATATCCTGCATTTAAGTACAGTATTTTTTTCTCCGTGTTTGATGAACCAGCAGCTTATTAACTGCGAACGCATGTGTTTGTGGAAGTAGATCAGTGCTTAATTTCCATTAAACTAAATATCTGTTTGGATGAGCCAGTGTATGCTTTACTGATCTACAAATGGATCATGGTTTAGAAGGGGAGGGAATGTGTTTTGATGAAATGAAAGGGTATTTCAGTTGTCACTAATTCAGTTCTGAGCTCTGCAAAGCACAGGAAAAAATGAAACAAAATAATACAGTAATGGTGCCAAATAATGTCCAGAGGTATTGGAGATGATCATTAAGTTAATCAAAAATACAAAACACTCTGCAAACACAATGAAAAGTTCTTGCTAGCTCTTTCTCCTTAAGCATTTTAATGAATAGTTAACTATGATTAGCTCTTTTGTTAAATCACTGATAAAACGTGCTACAAGGAACTCACTTGATATGAGATTTATCCCCTAGTCAGATCTTCAAAAAGTTAATCAGAAATGTTAATCTGAATTCTAGGAATAGTTTACCATTTTTCCTCATCTTCCAAAGAAACGAAAGTCGATAGACTAATTAATCTCTACCAGCTCCCAAAACCAATTGCTTAGTTTTATATACTTTAAAATAACTTTTCCAGCCAATTTAATGTTGATTAGGTGCTGGATTTGCCCCTGGCCCTGCAAAGTGCAGCCTATTATTTTATCTGCGGAATAGTTACTAGCAGTAAAACCCTTGTCACGAGATATTATAGCTGCGAAAATAATTCATAGTGCCAAGTTCCGTGACCCTTTAAGGTTGCTTTGTGTCACATATCCACCTGCTGTGCCAGCCATCTCCTTTCCCGCTGGCACTGGAAGGGAAAAACATGTTGGAGACATCCTGTGACCAGGTTATGGAAAGGAAAGTTGTTGTGAAGCAGAACTACACCTAGTCAGCCACTGACCTTAGGTAACACAGGTGCCTGCAATGTAAACCAGACTTGCTCCTATGTTCAGGTGCAGAGATCCAGAGGGGTAGATCCATGAAGATCATGAAGAGGCAACAATCTCACTATAGTGAAGGTTGCATCAGCCTTTTCATTATAAACTTTTGCTACCTCCCTGATACACTCAGGAAAAGTTGTTTCATTTAAAAATATACTGCAAAATGAAAGTAGGGAGAGAGGTTGGTGCCAAATTTAGGGTGAATTGTCAAAGTCAATTTAGAACGGGGGGGGGGGGGGGAAGAGGGAAGGGGAGTTTCCCCAGATTAAATTAAATTAAATCCTTAACCTGTTTGGCACATTATAACTCCACAAGGCGAGATCAATCAATGTCAAACTAGGCCTATTGATTAGATTTTGCCCACTGATAGCATTTTTATATTTTAAAGAATAAATCATGATACTATGCAATGTGTTAACTTTGAACATAGATTATCAGACAATTCTCTCACCACCAAATCTCATGTAACAAAGAAAAGTCATAAGGTGTGTCAAACTTTTCAGGTTTATGAAACCACTCTGCCAGAATTCTTAGGTCTCTAAACTGTGCCAAAAATTCTAAAGTACCAAGGAAAGCTTTAAGTTGACTTTGAAAACAAGCAGTCCATAATTAGATTTCCAAAATAAATTAGATTTAACCACCTAATCTGTACAAGTAAACCATTCCACCTGAGGTTTCTCAAATGCAATCTACAGTCAGCTGAGACTATTTTGGCCAAATTGGAGTGATTTAGATGTGGTATTTTAAAGAGAAAAATGATACATTTGAAAGGTTTTCATTTTTTTAAATGTATATCTTCCTAAGTTAAACTGCAAAAGGTTATGTCAAAATCAGTTTAGGCTGGAAACTATGAATCGAGGAGGGAAAAGGAATTCCAAAGAACAAATATACAGTAGCTATAAATGTATATGAGATCAACAACTTGTCCCAACTAGTCTAATGGTTCATTTACGCTGTTATTTTCAGCCTTTGTGGTTAAGCCAATATTGAAAATACTGAGCACCTGCCAGCATATCACCATCTAGAATTGGATGTATAGCATGGATTGCTATTAGAACAAGTGTTTTAGTAAGTTTTTTTTTAAAGGAATTATTCTAGCAGAAATACAATTACTTTTAACTTTAAAAAAAAATCTGAATTAGTTTTAAGAACCAAAAGTAACTTGAGAGATTCACAAAACATCAAATTCTAAGAAGGATGCCAATCCCTCATCAATTGCCAGCTCTAATATCATCAAATGAGGAATGGTGGGAAGACATTTGATTCTGCAAATTGGCATGGATTCTACTAAGCAATTGCTCTAAACACGAAGGGAATTTTCAAGGGTCTAGTTTACTGTCCAGAGTTCAAAACTAAAATTCGGACATTAAATCTCCATCTGGCTGAGTTTTTTAAACAGGAAAAAAGGTCCAGGATTTCAGCGAATCCCAGCTCAGGTCTGCTTGCGCTCTGCCAGCCAATCAGAGTCTCACTCACGCACAGCAGGCTGGGCTCCCAGACACGATACCCCACTACTCACTGTCAGTCAGTCACTGGTTGCCAGTGAAATCTGATTGACAGCATGGTGCGTGAACCACAAACAAAAAAGGGAAAAAGTGTGTGTGGGGGGCCCATGTCGGGAATGAGCCAATCAAAGGCCAACATGCTGACTGACTGACAGTAAGTAGTGGGGTGCAGTGTCCAGGAGCCCAGCCTGCTCTGAGTGACTGAGACTCTGATTGGCTGGCAGACAGCAAGCATAGCTGATCTGGGACTGGCTGGAGCGAGTCTTTTATTATTTTTAAGGTTACCATATGTCTGGTTTTGGATGGACATATCCTCTATTTTGGACATAAAATCTCTCTCTGGCCAGGTTTTTTTGGTGTCTGGGGAAAGAGGAGGGAGGAGGAGGGCTGGGGAGAAGAGCTGAGCAGCCAGGGAGAGGGGAGGGAGGAGCCTCCTCTCTCCCCAGCCACATGGTTCTTCTCCCAAGTTCCCCTCCTCTCTCCCCAGCCACGTGGCTCCTGCAGCCGGGAAGAGGGAAGGGGGGGGGGCGGCTGGGGAGAGGGGAGGGGGTCTGGTGAGAAAAGAGGGTTTTCTCCCCAGGCCCCCTCTTCCCTCCTCTCTCCCTGGCTGCATGGATCTTCTCCCCAGGCCCCTTCCTCCCTCCCCTCTCCCTGGCTGCATGATGTTTCATTCCTTCAGAGTTGATGAATGAACTAGAAGGGAAATGTCTGGATGTCTGGTAGTTAAGAACTCAGGGTATACAGATGTGGGGAGATTCTGGACCAGAAGCATTGTTGAGGTAGAACTTGGCTGGTGGCAGCCAATGTGAGACCTTTATACTTGTAGGCGGGTTACTGGTGTCAGAACTTTGAGCCATAGCAACATAGCACTCAGGCATGCAAACTTTCAAGGCGGGTGGTAACAGAACCCCTTACTGGTCTGAGTGAGCCCCCAAAACATCACGCACACCTAAACAATTTCAAAAAGTGAATGTGAAAAGGAAGTTAGAATATTTAAACCAAACTAAATGTATTGAATATGGAGCAGTTGAACACTGTGGGGATACTAGAGGACTCATAGAATTGGAAATGCAACATAAAGCTGAAGATTTGGGTTATTATTTGCTTATGGTAGTGCCTATTGCTTGGCAACTATTGCTTATAATGAGGTTTGTATGAGCTGAGCATCCAGCTTGGCTAAGACTGTCCATTACTATGGTGATGATGCAGTGTAAGAACCTATACAGAATAGCATATTTTGTCACCGAGAATTCAGAAGAATGCACATTAGCAGAGCTCTGGATATTAACACCAGTGTGATAATCCAACCTAGTGACTACACTCACATGAAAGATTATTTCAGTTTGGATATTTCTGAATTGCTGAAGATAAAATTAACCCTTCTCACCAGTAATGTATTACAAACCTATCTTGGCACCCAGAGATTCATTTTTTTCCCTCCTACATAATAATCCGGGATGTAACAGTAGGGCAAGACAAACTCCTAGTGCTCACCCTCCCACTTAATGCATTCATCAGTACATCAGAGTCAGAGCTGGGCAGTTGCCTATTGTATGTAGACTGCAATTGATAGCTTGTGCTAAGAATGGTGTTGCAATGGGCTCTGTTCTGAAGCAGCTCTTCTTTGCATTAAATAGCCATGCTATACTTGTATGAATAGCTTTACTTTAGTACTGTACCATGTATCTACAGCTTCACTCCCTCACTCTGGTACTGAAGCAGAATTCTCACCTTTGCATAAGTCACTGGCATAAGTGGATGCAGAGACTTGCTGCTGTGTTTTGTTTAATTTTGTGCTATAGAGGTACCCTTAATCATGCTCCAATCCAGTGGTTCCCAATCCTTTTGCCTCGAGGGCCAGAAAGACAATTTCTACAGCCATAAAGGGCCATAAGGCTATTTAATTAAAATTTAATTAATTAAATTTCTATTAAATTTCCATTAAGATTAAGTAATTATTTTGAATTAATTTAATTGCTTAAAATTAATTTAATTTTTAATTAAAACATTTAAAGAAAAGCAAATTTTAAATTTCATTTTTTAAAAAAACAGCTTTAAAATTTTTTTAAAAAATCAAACTTAAAAACATTGTTGGCCAGCCCGGGTCCCTGCGTGCCGGACGGGGGTGATGGGAGGGGGCTGCTGCAGCCCGGCTCCCGGCTGACTGAGCGCTGGGACTGGCCAGAGGACAAGTGCCTCCTGAACAGCTGCAGGGGAGCACGGGCCAATTGAAAAAGCCTCACGGGCCACTTTTGGCCTATGGGCCAAGGGTTGGGAACCCCTGCTCCAGTCTGTTCCATCTCAGTTACTCCTGGATTCTACCAAGTATACACATTTTAGTTTTCCTGAAAATCATCATCTGCCTGACCCACTCATGCACTGTTTGCTAAATTTGCACATTCAGATCTTTCAAGAGGAAAGATAGTCGCAGGCAGTTGTAAGAGAAAAGGTAGAATAGTTTACTGGGTAGGATACTGGCCTGTGCCTTGGAAAATGTGGGTTCAATTCCCTGCTCTTCTACAGAATTCCTCTATGACCTTGAGAAAGTCACTTTTTCTTTGTACTCCAGTTCCACATTTGTAAGATGAAGTACTAGCATTTCCCTACCTCACAGAATAGCTGCTGTGAGGACAAATACATTAAATACTCAAACACAGTTCTGTGGCACTTTTAAAGACTAACAGATTTATTTATCGCATGAGCTTTCATGAGAGAAAATCCCACTTTGTCAGATGCTTTCAAGATGGGAAACTTACAGAATGGGAGGAAATTAAATGCAGGGAAGTGTATGACCTAGGATCAGGTCAGGCTGTAACAGCAAATCAAAATAGGTGCTAGGATTCAAACACTGGGGAACAGCACATAGAGGAAGGTGAGGTCAAATCACCTGTTGTAATGAGAAAAAAATCCTAGTCCCTATTTAACCCCAAGGCAACTGAGTCAAATTTGCATATAAACTTGAGTTCTGCAGTTTCTCTTTGAAGCTGTGATTTGTTATTCACCTGTTTCAGCACAGCTATTAGCAAGTCGTCAATGGAGTGAGCAGAGAGATTGAAATGTTCCCCTATTGGTTTTTGAGTGTTGCAATTTCTGTTGTCAGATCTGTGTCCATTTATTCTTTTGCACAGACTGTCCTGTTTGTCCAATATATAAGGCAGAGGGGCATTTCTGGCACATGATGGCATAAATCACATTGGTGGATGAACAGATAAATGAGCCCTTGATGGAGTAGGTGGCTTGATTTGGTCCTGTGCTGGTGTCTTTAGTGTAAATATGAGGGCAAAGTTGGCAGCATGGTCTGTTGCAGGGATATGTTCCTGCTTTAATGTTTGTTGTTTGATCTGTAGTTGCTGGTGAGTATCCGTTTAAGGTTGGGAGGCTGTTTGTAAGAAAGGAGAGGTCTGTCTCCCAAGGTTTGAGAGAGTGAGGGATCATCTTGTAGAACAGGCTATAGATCTTCAATGATGTGATGAAGAGGTCTGACTTGGGGGTTGTAGGTGGTGACCAATGGTGTTCTGTTGATTTTTTTCTTGGGCTTCTCCTGTATTAGATGTCTTCTGGGTACCCATCTGGGTCTGTCAATCTGTTTCAACAGCCTATTCTACAAGATGATCCCTCACTCTCTCAAGCCTTGGGAGATGTGATTCTACCACCACGGTACAGTTGTATTTTCTGCAATTCCAGATGCTGCCTGAACAGTGCCCTCAAAATTGTTCAATGCCCTGTTGCCAAATAAGACATGAGTCAGGTGGGCTGTTCTAAAAAGGAACTGTTGTGACTTAAGGGGAGGAATATACAAACATTTCTCTTTAAAATAAAGCCATCAAAGGGAAGGTAGCAACACTAATAACCAATTAACTAATGAGACCTACCATAATGAGCTCATTAATTATCTTGAATTTAATTAATTAGGAAATTGTATATTCTCATTTCCTATTATTTTTCTCCTTCTTGCCAATTCTAACTGCAGTGTAATGCTTTGGCATGACAGGGATTAATAGTGCATGCAAGACACGGGTAAGGTTCAGCAATAGAGCTATCTGCCTGAACTGATGCTGGATCTGACTTCGAGCACATTTGTGTATGCACATTTTCACTCACTGTATCGGGAGCTGTACAGCTTGCAGGATCAGATCCACTGGCATTAGAAGTAACACTTAAGGGTATTTCCCCATTTTGCTAAATTTATAGCATGAAGAATTTGTTTTGAAGTAGCCTCTGCTTCAATTACAGGTGGGCATGTCTTCTTCTCAGCTCTGTATGACATAGAGCTGGTCAAAAATTCCATTGAAAACTTTTTACGGAAATTACTTTTTTTTGTCTATTTGGAAATTTTGGCTGGAGGTATCAGTTTGACATAAATGTTTTGGGAGAAGGTTATCAAAAGCCAAATGTAAATATAGCAGTTTTCAGTGACGAAAAGAATTCCAAAACAGTAAAAAGTTTTGGCAAACAGACATTATTTTTCTCAAAATTGTAAAGGGAGAACATTTCCCAACCAGCTGTAATGCAGTACACAGCCATGGTAATATGTAAGGAAGCCTTGATGTAGAATAAACACTTTTTAAACAACAGTCATCCCTAATTTCCACTCACAAGCCAAAAGTACAAATTAAGGACCTATTTTTGCAACCCCATACATAACACCAGCTGTCCTTACTCCCACAATTAGGTCCAGTGATATATGGCAATGCTTGGAGTAAGCACTGCAGAAACAGGGCTAATTCTAATTAACTTTAATAGAAAGGCTGACTATTTGACATTTAGGCTGTGTATTCAGTAAATTAACCTGGAGACCTCAGTATTTGGATCTATGTTCATGGTGTTCTCTCTGCCACAGGTTCACCGAGAAACACAAAGTCAGGTCAAGAGAGAACGTCATTTTCCTTTGCCACCCATCCTAAGAACTTTCAGCACAATTGCCACATTTTCCTGATTCCTTTCTTAGTTTCACAGGAACAGATTTCTTAGAACCAGTTTGATTGGATATATGACCTGGTGTAAAAAATTTTTTCACATCTGATGTTTGCTATACATGGAACTAATATGAAAGGACCACAGCTCAGTTCTATAACATGAGGTGCGCTCCAGTTTTGATTGACCACAGTATGTAAGCATATATTTTAAGCCTGCAAGTAGCCCCATTGAAGTCAATGAGACTAATCCTGTGCTGAAAGTTAAATTCATGATTAAGTGATTTGCTGGAATAAAGCCAGAGCACTCAGCAGTCTGCAAGGTGGAGGCTCAGTTCATACACTTCCCACCCCCTCCACAAATTTGGGGCAGAGTGAAAAGTGGGAAGGACCTTTCCACCTTATTGCCCATTGATTTTCATCTTATCTTTGATGTAAAATTCTGATGAGCTCAGCTGTAGCAAACTGAACTACTCCTCCTGTATGTGCATATTAGGAATAATCATTTAATTCTCTGTGTATTCTGGGTTCTCACCTTCAACATTTGGCACACTGGCCAATTTCTGTGCATATTTGCAAACTAAATCTTAGCCTGATATAAATTGCTAAGTGACTATGAAATATGCTAATTTGGAAACGTCTCTTTTTCCAGTATGCACATTGACAAGGAATTCTGCCTTCCAAAATATGGTTCCAAACACAGAAATCAGTCTGTATTTGTGCACAACACTCAAAATTTCTCCCCTCAAGTTATACAATCTTACAACACCATGACCCAAGAATACAGGTCTCCTGAAGCAGAAAATTTGCCCATCTATAAATCTCAAATTGCTTTACAAAGGAGAAAAGGCTTTTTATTTCTGTGTTACAGATGGAGAAACTGAGGCACAGGAGAATGAAACAACTTGCTTATGATTGCTCAGCAAACTAGTGAGCGTGGAACAGAATTCAGGTCCTCTGATTCCCTGTCCAGTGCTCTATCTATTAGGCAACTCCCCTATATACCCTATGTGGCTTCTGCTGGACCCCTGCATGGTCATGAATCTTCTGTACTTGTGCCTAAATACTAAACCTTTACAAAAAGTCAGTGAACTGAGATTTATTGGCTGATCTGTCATACATCTGGTTCAATCCCCAGGTGTTACTTTTTGCTACTCTGCATGCTTCTAAATGGCTCATGTTCATTAGGTTTCTCCCTAACTTCAGAACGCATTCCACAAAACAAGAAGGAAAATGTAATAATAATAAAAATACAAAATATAAACAATTGGAAAAAAGAAATCAGGGTGAAAAGTAGATACAGTCTGAAGACAAGACAAAGGAGGGAAAAGAAAAACCTGAGGAAAGACAATTCGTGCCAAAAATGCCAGCCTTGCTTATTTTGATTATATTTCTAACACTAAATAAATAGCACAGGCTTCCCTATAGTTAGAAAAACAATGTGTTTTTTAAAAAAAAAAAATCACACAGGATGAAATTCAATGTTAGATTCAGAGCTTTTTTTGTTATGGTACTCAGGGGTACTGAGTACCGGCACCTCTTTTCTGTGATGGTACTCAGGGGTATTGAGTATTGGCAACTTTTTTTCATAGCGATGCGGCTCTGGCTCCTGCTGCCGCAGCTGATGACCCAGCTCCCTGGCTGAGTACCGGCACCTTTTTTTAAATTAACAAAAAAACACTGGTTAGATGAAATGAGATTGCTTGTCTCTGCTTCAAATAACAAGTCAAAGATCAGTCTCTGTTTAAAGCACATATCCACATACATGTGCAATCTTGATTAGGGAGCCAGATTCTGATCTTAATTACTCTAGTTTAAATCCAAAATAAATCCAACAACAGCATTTCTTTTAGTTCACTTGCACTGCACAGCTATAAACTTAGACCAGTATCTAGCACTCCTGATAGGAAACTAATTCATACAATTGCATCTGTTTCCAAATCATATTTGAAATTCTATTGAAGTGAGATTTCTCTTGGACTCAGAGCTTCTAGGAGCTTATTAAAGTTCACAGGCCAACACCGGAGGCCTTTCGCTCTTTCCCAGGACCACACCTTCTGAAGTCATTAGAGCTCCTGAGACAGAGTAAAACAAGACTATCTTGAAGAAAAGTAGAGGCACCGATGCCAAGAAGAGTGCTGACAATGAAATAAAGGCTCTGGAGAAGAAAGTGGTATTATTTGTGCCTTGGGGCTCAGTGCTTTGTTTGATGAGCTAATGCACAACACACAAATTCCTCTCCAAACAATAAAGGGGTTTAACTGTGTTTGGAAAGAGCTAGCCTGAATGGAAAATTAAATTGTATTTGCAAATTCTACTTTCTATTCAAAGACCCTTTTGGAATTAATTCTGGCATAATACAGACAACTCACAAAAATAACCGGCTTAATACAGATAGCTGTATTGACAAACAAATAACACATTCCTGTTTAAGGATTTTACCAACACAGAGCACCTAGAGAGAGGAAAGGAATCTCACTCTAAGTCACACTAAGACTGACAGCTAATAATCCATCCTTTGAATAGGTAGGATTCAGTAGGCAAGAAAGGTTGTCTGAAGGAGACATAAGGAAAAAAGTGTGTAAGAGCCTTATCTCCTGTGTGTGGTAACATCAAACACTTCCTGTGTTTTAGATTTTTTTTTTTTTTAAATCTTGTGTTTATTTTAAAGACAGACAAGGATATTTTCTCACTAACATGTAGGGTTCATTTATATTGATGAAATTTTTTTGGTGAAAAATCTTTTAAAAATAAGAATTGTAATGAGTTTTAGGTAATTTCTCTTACCCAAGGAAGCACACTACAACAAATCCATATATGAATACAGACCCCTGGGAGAAGATAGAGACCTCCTAGTAGTGCTCATTGATTGCCACCCTGAAAAGCCATAAGATACGCAAAGGCTTTCTGTGATGTCGTCTTTTTTTTCTGATTATGAATCCTAAAGGATTAGTTTGTTGCTGCAGAAAGCTGCTTTGTCTGTGTTGCATCATAGACTCTAATCAAGATCCTCATACAGTATTTCAAACAATCATCCAATAATACTGACTTTTATTCTTAGTGTCACTTCTCCTGGTGTCTTAAAATCACTTATTTTGGTTTTGAGGAGCTGGGAACTTCAAACTTCCTAGCCTTTTTGAGTGTAAACCCTGGCACTTCTTTGAGCTTATACCTTGTTCATATTTTTCTCCTCCTTCCTTGTTTGTGCTGGAAAAGTTTGGAGAAAGTAAACTAGCAGGTTGAAAATAGCTTTATATGAACACTGTGGCATATTAATTCTGTATTATCTGTTCCCTATTCGTTCCTATACCACTGTACCAAAAATGGTAAAGATCTGGAACCAATAGCCATACTGAAAACAATATCTGAGTTAATAGTCAGATCCTGCAAATACACCTAGCTGGGTTAGTTAGGGAGATCAAGAAATGTCTGTGAAGTTGATGGTGTTAATGCAGTCATTGAAGTATGTGGGCTAGCACTCTCAGCTGGCATAAATCAGCATCGCTCCATTAGCTTATTTGAAATAATTGTCCACTTACTTTTATGAGACAGGGTCAATATACTCAAAATAAGCTTCCTTTAGCATGACAAGTAACTAAGACCTACTCACCTAGTATAGAACTCAATCTTTTCAGCATCAGTCGGAAGGGGCAGTTTTCCCTGACAAGAAGGTTAGTTGGTCAGATTAACTGTAATGACAGTGGTGCCAATGGGATTGTGTACGTACAATTCCCTGATGGAAACAGCACTTTGAGATGTCACCACACCAATGGCCCAAACTGATAAAAAATATGATTCTTCCCCACAAGACTTGTCTGAAAATGTCTTTAAGACACAGAGCAACTTGGATGACGTGTGGGAGAAATGCCCTGAATAGCAACTTGCACACAAAGCTGTTTACTGGAGTTCTGGCAGTTACACTATGCAAAGGCCAATAGTTTTGACTGAAAGTTAAGTACCTCAATCGATGTTTAGCCACCCAAAAAAGCAGCCTCACTTTCAAAAGGGCTGAGCATCCCTGAGCTCCTACTGAGGACTGTTGGCTGGAGTCGCACTGGGTGCCAGGCAGAGCTAATCTGGAATTTTCCATCACAGTTATTTCCTGAAAGAATGGGTCCTTTTCACACAGCCCAGATTTCACAGGAAAAATTCAATTTTGTTGAAAATTTTCTATTTTCTTTTGAGAACATAAGAATGGCACCTCTGCAGCTGCCTGTTTGGAAAGTAGTTCTGAATTTCACTTTCTGCCACTTATTTAATAAAACGGCTGATCTTACAAACTTAGATGGCCACCACCATCTCAATCTTCCAGTGCTTCACGGTCTTTTAATTTCTTTGGCTGCACAAAACCCCTGTGAAGGAGAGAAGTACATCGGTTTTGCAGACATAGAACTAAGGCACAGGGAGACAAAGTGAGCTGCCCAAGGTCATGAGGGAAGTCTGTGGTAATGCAGGGAATTGAATCCAAATCCTGTAAATTCTAGGCTAACAGCCTGTCACGGTGTTATCTTTTCTCCCAGAGAGGATGTGAAAATTTGGGCCTGCGGTGCTACACGCATGCAGCCCCCAATCCGCATAGCCAACTTCTTGTCCTGCTTTCAGTTTCCAACTTCGTACATTTTTACCAGAGCATACATTTTTCAGATGTGAACCCATCTTGGTGAACTTACTAAAGGGCTCAAACTAGTAGGGTTGCAATCTAAAAGAGATCAGAGAAAAAGTTTTAGGGTCAGCTAGAGTACGCCAAACATAGACTGACCAAACAAAAGGGTTACCTCCTGCGCACACCAGCAGTGGTTTTTGAGTGTTAAAGAGAGCAGTTAGAACTTAATATTAAATTTACAGGAAAGGACAATTTAAGAGTTCCCAGAGCTGTGCTTGTCAACTGGAAGCTGCTCATTTCATTTGCATTGCTTCAGAGTTCCCTTCTTCCCAGCCTATCAATACAGTCCTTGATTTAACAATTATATTATTGCCTCTTTTGATGTGAGCAGGTAGTCAAAATTTGTGCCCCACGGGTATTCCAGGTGGGAACAGAAATTAGTGGTCATTGGGTATTTCTTTGATGCAGTTTTTTCTTTTTTATTTACACAGCGTACAATGGCCTATGTCACTGAACACAAGAGGACTCACAGAGCAGAATCCAGCTTCTTTTTCTCACAACATTAAGAACCCTTTTTTCAGCATGCACCCGCTGACGCAAAAAAAGTCCTCCCCAACTTTCTTCCAGAGTCAGCTGCTAATGGCTTCAGCTGCTGCTGGGTGGGTGGGTGTGTGTGTGGGGGTCTCTCTCTCTCTCTCTCTCTCTCTCTCTCTCTCTCTCTCTCTCTCTCCCCTCTGTTCTCAGCTACTGTGTGTTCTGCTACCCCATCACAAACCCACCACAAAACAATATTCAGCAAAAGCTGCTATCTGGAATCACAACATTTTTTTGTCTTAACTGTAAGGTGAGTTCACACCTATTAGTCTCAAACCCAGCCAGGTTTCACCCAGCTCATAACATTATTTTCACTCTGAGATTGAATAAACCCCTTCAAAATGAAAAAGGTCAGCAATTGATTCCAGACAGAATAAAGTGTCAGGTAAGACAAAAGAATCCACCTTTAATGTCTCAGTGTTTGAAATTTTTTTAGGCATGGTTCCAAATCATAGCCCTGGTAGCGATATAATTTGCAGATATTGCCAATACACATAGAACCTTATATATTTTGGCCACCTGGAGTTATTCTGAGAGTCAGCACAAATTAGTCAAACCTTCAAAATAAGCCTGAAGTGTGCACAGGTCTTTTGCTGTTCTGCTGCACAGCTGACAGCAATGAGAGTTGCACAGCATTGCCAACTCATGATTTTATTGCACATCACATGATATTTTTTGTAAACTCTCAACTGCTGGAATCAAAAGATTGTCTGTGCATTTAGCTTCCATAAATAAAAAAGACATATACTTCTAGCTCTCATTGTTGCAGAGAAAAGTTTGAAAATGTGAATCCCAGGCAACCAAATGGCTCAGAAACCAGGGGGAAAAAAAAGAAGAAAGAACCCAACATTTATTGCTGACTTGAAAAAAATAGTGAGGTTTCTCATCATGATATTTCGGGGTGCTGACTAGGATTTTGCACTTGTGGGAGTGACAGCACTGGCATGTGACTTGAATGTGTTTGTTTTAATTATATTTGAATCTATAAGTAAGTGAAGGCAGAAGCTGGTCTGGAAAGATTCATTCTTACCCCCCAAAACACTTACTTCACCAAAACGTCAAAGGGCAGGTTCTCTGCTGCTGTTGCAAAGCATAACTCATTTGAGTTCAGTGGAGCTACACTCCAGCGGAGAATCCACTCCAAACCATTGAACTATAAAGCAGCAGGAGCATTACCAGAGCAACTCACCACAAAACAAAAGGGTTAATGGATTTTAAGTAACAACCGCCCAGAAAACTTGTTTAAAATCATTGAAGGACCAGAGCAACTAATAATTCAAAATTGACTCTGAGCCAGGCAGCCTGTATTTTTTTTTTAATTGTTTATTTTCAACTATCTTTCCAGAAAACCATTCAAGGGCAAGTGTTTTATAGGCAAGATTCATGAGTGATGTCTGATGTCAACATAAATGGATAATTAATTAACTTGTAACTGGAAAGCAATTCTTTCCCTGCTGTACTGAGAATTTCTGAAGTTCTCCTGTGCTTGATAAATCTATAAATTGCAAAGCCCAGTATGGCAGATTTAATAACGTTCAAAAAGGTACATTATAAAACTATTAAATATCTTCCATTCATGTAATTATTGGAGTTTTGCCATATCTTTACTGTCTCCAGACCAAGATATGGTAGTGGGAGGAAGGGAGAACCTTAATGGATCCAAACAGAGAGCTTTTCCTCAGTAATTAAGTCTGATTGGAAAATTGCCTGCTTCAAAGAACAGAAACCTGAAGCTCTCTTAGTAATAAGCGATCTCAAGTTTCTAATTAGCAGAAAAGAGAAGTATAGCACATTTCACACTGGATGTTTCTGTCATATATTAGCTCCCTTTTCTGTAACATTTGCTGAACAACTAATGTGCCTGTGTCACGTGAAAGGGAAAAAGCCTGTTTAAAAAAATAACCAATTCTCTTAAGGGAAGGGAAAATAAATTGGGACAGGGCATTACATAGGCTGCTTGTACACTTAATTCCTATTAGTTTTATCTTTTCAACCCAGTGTGAACTCCAGGGAAGATGAATATTATCTTTTATATCCAATTTCCTTTCAAAGACAGGAAATAAGTCTAGATTTCTTGTGAGAAATACATTGGTTGCTTTTTATGAATAAAAAATTAAGATGCTATTAAGACTGCATGTCAATTGTACATTATTAGTGCTATACCTGTAAATAAGCCTATATAAAAAACTGGAATTATACATTTTCATTCCTATCAAGATTTCTCCTGTAGATATTTTGTGACAAAGAGTTCTACAGGTTGGTCAATTTGAAAGGCAACAATTTAAATTTCATCCAATAAATTATTATTCTTTTACAAGAAAGGAAAAATGGAAGCATCTGATGTTTCTGTTGTATGGAGTGCAGTTGCTGGATGCTGACTAACCCTCTGGAACTGTTTGCATTGATCTTGTGACCCTTCTCTGCATGTGTATATATACCTGACATACTTCAGTTTTCATTTCATGCATCTGATGAAGTGGGATTATGCCCACGAAATCTCATACGATAAATAAATTTGTTAGTCTTTAAAAGTGCCACAGGACTCCTTGTTTGTTTTGCATTCATTATTTTGTATACCTCTACCATTGCCCCCCCCCCCACTCTGAACTGTAGCAAACTGCCAGCTCTCCTTCGGAGGGTCTTTCACTTTACTTTTAGTGAGTCAGTGTGCCCCCGTCTGCGAGAGCGGTCCTTCCTATAAATGTCTTGTGGGGAGAAGAGGAGGAAGGGACTGGGGTCCACCCACTCTGCCAGGTCTTAGCCCAGGGGTCCTGAATAGCAGCTCTGCACTGCTGATGTGGTCCAACACTGCAACTCTTTCCCCAGTCCATTTTCCTCTCTGCTCCTTCAGCACTTTGTTCCCTGCCTTCTCTCTGTCTGGGCAGGGGATCTTCTCTCAGGCCTCAGTGCCTGGGGAGTGCCTTCACCAGGGATGTTGCTGCCCCTAAAAAAAATTCAGGGCACACAGGCCCCACCCTCAGCACCTCCCCACCAGTGGCCCTGGGCCCGATCCAGCCATGCTACCGGCAGCCCTGGCACCAACCGCCCCTCCACGTGCCTGCCGGAGCAGGGCAGGAAATTTAAAATGGCCCCACTGGCTCCAGTTCCTCAGGAGACTCAGGGCACTGCTGGGCACATTTGGAGCTTATACCCCCTGTGCCCAAGGGCAGCAACACCACTGGTTTTCACTCCACCTTATGGGTTTTCCCCCTCCGAGGTCTTGTAACTTTAAACTTGTCTCAGCTTCTCTAAACAATTCTGAATTCCTCCACTCTGACACAGCACTTCTCCGACTCCTTCTCCATCTTGTGCGCTGTCTGAAGCAGGGAGGTTTTTATCAGGCACTTGGCTGGACCCTAATTGGCCTCAAGTGCCCCTAATTGCCCTGTAGTAAACCCAGCTGTTCCACAGGAAACAAAGCCCTGAGCATTCTGAGGCTTACATACCTGGGAAGGATACATCACTCTCTGGCTGGCCTCTGCTCTTGATATCTCATAGAACTAAACAGCCCAACCTTTTAACATCTTTTTCAATGAAACTTTTCTCCATGTCTCTGATCATTTTGATCACCCACCTTTGAACACATTCCATTTTTGTTTTATCTTTGAAAGGAAAACTGAACATGAGTGGTTGCTGGAAACCCCCTTGTTATTCCCCATAGAAATTTTCACCAAAACTAATTTTGACTTGTCAGTTTTAGTTCTTAAACTTTTCTATTTCAGGCTGAAGACAGCCAAAACCACAGAAGTGGATAAAGGATTTTTCAGTTTTGCAAACAATCTAGAAGTTTTTGAGGAAAGCAGGGATTTTTTTTAAAAAAAATCATTTAACTGAAAACCCATTTTCCATCCAAAAAACCCCAACTTGAGACAAAAGATTTTTGATCAACCCAATTAAACTGCATGCTAGATGAATATATATTATTGATGTACATGAGGGTGTAATATCTCATTCTCGTAGAGCACTACAATACTGCCTGACAGAGCTAGAAGGCAGAAAAAAAACATTCATTCCTCATATCTTTCCACCTTGATCTGAGTCCAGTTGGAAAGTAACGTCACTTAAAAAAATCAACAACAGTTGAGATGTTGTATAAGGAGAGGAAGCCCTACTGAGTTGTACTACCCTTCTAATTTTATGGACAGGCTCAGTCCCTCTGGAGCAGCACAGGAAATACAGCGTGCAACTTCCAATATATGACATATCCTAATAAGCTGGATGCAGAGTTTCAATTCTCATAGTCAGGACTGTTGCCAGCCTGTGTGTTGTTATGGTAGGATGGAGAGGCCGGCACAGGAGTCCTCTTTTCCTCTGCAACTTACCTCAAGCAAAATTCATGCTCTTTATTTGACTAAGGAATTGCTCACTGTTTATCACAATGGCACAAGCTCCTTAAAAGGAATGGGGCTATGGACTAGCAGAGCTGGCTGACCACACAGATTGTCTCTGCACTTCCTTACATGCTAACAATGGCTGTTCATCTCCCATCTCTCCATGTGAACTTCGGAGCTTGGAAAGGCTCTTCAACGCTTCCATGTCTGGCGGGGCTGCACATTGTCACAGAGCTGCTTGTGAATGGCGCTCATTGAGATCATGGGATGTTAGAAACTAAAAATGTTTGCAAAAGTTTCTAAAGCCAGTTGATAGAAATAAAGAAACTGAGCAAACAGCTGGGTTGGTTCACACACTGCTCAAACTCCAAGCCAGGTGGATTTCAGGACAGACCATGCACATGGGCCTATTTACTATGGTTAATATTAATATTTAGTTTAATATTTAAAATTAAAGTTATTAAAACACCGTTTTTTGTTTGTTTGTTTGGTTTGTTTTTTAATTCTGTGCCTTTGGATCCAGTAGCATCTCTCATGACCAAGTTTTCAAATCAAGTTTTACCTCCATGCACTCCTTTGGTGAAGTGCATGTCAACTTATGCGCACAAGCTTACAAGTGCAGTGAAGGTAAAGGAAAAAGCACCGTGCGGAAAGTGTTTTATTAGATCATGTAGCAATCAAGCAATCAGAAAAAGATGCAGAGACAGGTGGATAAAAGCACTAAAGGCCCAGGATTCTAAAAAATGGGGGGAAAACCACTTTACTTCTTGAAAGAAGTACTTGTGAGGTCAACTTTCAATTTTAATTTCTCCCTTAATGAAATACTTTGACACGGTCTATAAATTAATATTCTTCTGGGATTGAAATGAAGTGAATGTCAGCATAATAGAGTCTATATAGCCACTTTAAGTTTAACCTCCTTTGGATCTAGCATACATATCTTATTAGCATTCTTTACACACCCACAGAAGGTGGAAAACAGTAATAAAAGTGCATTAACTTCTTCTGATACTTAAGCTGCAGACTTCCACTCAATAAGTGGCAAGAAGCCCAAAAACGACCCTTTGTGCTGCTTTTAACATGGCCCAGCTAAGAGCAGTCTGACTATAGAGCCAGAAAAGTGTGTTTTGTGTGTTGCACAGATTCTTTTTTCTATTGGGTTTTTCCTATCCAAGTACTGACCAGAGCCAATTTTTATTAGCTCATGGACCAGAGTAACAGTACTTTCTGGTGGGTTCAAATCCTACACCAATATTAAAACTGACATGAAGACTTGTTGCTATAGTACAAGGGGAATTGGACTGTCTGAGTCACCAACCTTCAGATGAGTTGTGAAACTGACTTGTGCTATAGGACCGTGAAGCTATGCAGTTTTGCATTGTGCCAATGAAGTATTTGTGACATTTGGGTCTGAAACTTCTTCGTTCTCTATCCCTGATGGCAAAAAGGTCCAGTAGTCCTCATAGGCCAGCTCTGAATAATAAGAGTGAATATCAGTGCCTTCATGACTTCCTATCTGTAGTCTCTTTTTTATTGCTTTGATGGGACCTCAACACAAAGTATTATTCTGGAGCATTTCAGGTGTTCCACAGCCAGTCATGGTTCTAGAGGGTGGTCAGTGTGAATCTAAACTCAATTATTCATACTTTAGCATTTTGGTGTCTAAAGTTAAGCACCTTAATCTAGATTTAGGCAGAGTTCTCACATTGGTTTTGTTTGACTGGCTTTTTGCAAACCACAACATCGACACCATGCTTTGGACACCTACAAGTATCCTTTAAAAATCCTCCAACGAACAGACCCATCAGTTCCACCCCCTCACCCCCCAAAAGATCCAATAACCCATCGTCAACATCAATATTATTGAAATTGATTATCATCACACATAACCCAGTCTCCCACCACCACTATCCAGCCCTGTTCAAACCCCATCTTCTCATGATTAAGGGGAAAAGAGCAGGTCTTATACTGAGTCCTGACCGCCACTGGTTGTTACAACCTGAGAAGCGTGAGAGTTCCAGAGATCTGGAGCCATAACAAACCATGCTCTGCTAGTAGCCCCTTCTCTCAAACAGAACCTCCAATAAGACATCTCTGCTGACCACAGCTATACCTGTCATGGGGAGAGAGGCAGGTTTTTACATAGGTCTGAAATAATTTAGGACCATATAAATCAAAGACAACATCCTAAAATCAATCCAGAATTCACCATGCAGCCACTATAGGTCACACAGCACAGGTCTGGTATGCTCACAGAAGCAAAATAGCACTTGTCACAGTTTCAGCATGATTGCACCTGTTTTCCTCTGTGGTCCACTCCAAGAGCACCAGACAGCTTTCAGTTGTACAGCACTCTCATGTCTCTGAGCAGGGACCCATGGCTCAATCTTTTATGACAGGCTTCATAGCTCCCTGCCTTACACTGTGATATCCTCAGCAAGTCGGTCTGCCTGTACTTTTTTCTTTGAGGACTACTAACAGCAGTTCCAAGTTTCCACACAGATCTTTCTAAGCAAGCATATTTGTTCTTAAAGTGAAAGCATTACAGAGGAAACATATAAAACCAACACAGAGCATGTTTAAACGCACCCTGAACATACCAGGAGTCACTCATCAGTCCTATGGGCTCTACAGTCAGCTGGCTCTCAGCCTGCACTCAGCTGTCATCTCTTTACATCTCCTCCAGAAACCTCCCTCCCCTTCTATAGGAGTTGAGCTCTCTCCTGGAGTACTTTCTGAGTCTAACAACCTCCAGTCCCTGGTGCTGCTCATCAGGTCCAACTACAAGATCCTGATGGAGAGCGGGCATCCAGAGCCTCTCTCAGGGTTGCAGTGTCTGCCTGCCCTAAACAAGGGAAGAAAAGCTTGCCACTGCTTTGGGCTGGGCTCTCCTGGCTACTGGACTCTCCTCTTGGACAAACTTCCCCCCTGCCCTGTGACCACCTTCATCTTTTTATGCTCCCCTTCCTTGCTGGAGTGCCTAAGTGGCATTGCCTGAGTGCAGGGATACTCATCGGGCATGCTGTCAGTGAGATGGGGGCATGTGACATCACAAGGTCCCAGTAGGCTGAAGTCTTTCCAACTCTTCTACAGGGGTTAGACATTTCCATAAGGGATAAGTCCTCCTTGGAACAGGTCCTGTCCATTTTCTGGATCAGTAAGAAGGCCCTGAATAAATTTAAACAGTCTTTTTATACTGAAAGCCCTTTGTCTGTTGGTCTCTGGAAAACCCAGTCTGAACCATCCAGCTGGAGTGATTACTACTTGAATGATTCACCTTAATCACCTGCCCCAATTTCTGGTTCCTGGGGCTGTAGTAACCCTTCCCTTTGGAGGTGCACACAGTCATATATAGATTTAATACAATACATTCCTCAAAAGATACTGAATGCAGCTGCAATATTTGTGATATCACTTTGCAAATTCTGCACCAGCAGCCATTTCTGAATACCTTTAAGATGTTCACCCAAAAATTGAGGCCCCTACAAGAAGTGAACACCTATAGAAGTTGACACCTATCTTATTTGCCCATGATGGCTGATCAAGTCTCAGCAGACCTGGCAAATAGAACTCAGGACCCTTGAATTAGAGTCCTATATTCTTTTATTGGGCCATGCTCTTCATTCATTCAGTGGCTGGGGTCTTCTGTTTGAAAACTCTCAAGAACTTCCCTGAACCTCAAGAGACCTCTAAACGAGATTAGTGCTATCTTCCCCCACAATCTCAGCAGGGCCTTTCAGAGATTATTAGGGGTATAAATAAAAGCAAGAAGGTCAGAAAAGGAGCATTGTGGTGCCGATGGATAAATCATTCAAAGGAACACATGAAATTTCCAGAAATTAGAGAAATGAGTCTGTGTCTCTCTCTCCATCTCTCAGCCCCCACAGAACTGCCCTGGGCTGAACTTTCACCAGACTGCTGTGTTTGGGGTCCACTTCACTGGATTTGTGCTCTTTATGCCTCTTTAGTCTGAACAGAGCTGAGGCTTCACCCTGACTTTGGGTCTCTAGAGATGCTCCCAGAATGAAGATCCTGTGTCTAGCAGCCCCTCCTGAAAACTCAGAACTGTAGTCCAATTAGCTAGTCTAGGGGTGGACAAACAATGGCCCATGGTAACCTTTCATCAGGCTCTTCATCTGGGCCTGGCAGGAGCATGGCGGCTGCTTCCCTCTCTCAGTAGACCCGTTCCCCTCCTCTCAGCGGCAGCCACCAACAGCACCAGCGCTTTTTGGCTGGAATGTGGTGGCTTCCCCTCTCCCACTGCGTGGTCGCAGTGGCAATAACCTGGCTGGAGCACAGCAACCACTCCCCTAGGGCCCAGCAGCACTGAACCCAGCAGATCAGTGGCTGCTCACCCTCCTCACCATCACCACGTGGGTTCTGCAGCGTCCTGGCTAGAGCGTGGCGGCTGTTCATAGAATAATAGGGTTGGAAGGGACCTCATGAGGTCATCTAGTCCAACCCCCTGCTAAAAAGCAGGACCACTCCCCCTAAATCACCCCAGCCAGGGTTTTGTCTAACCGAGCCTTAAAAATCTCCAAAGATGGAGAATCTACCACCTCCCTAGATAGCCCATTCCAATGCTTCACCACCCTCCTAGTGAGAAAGTTTTTCCTAATATCCAACCTTGACCTCCCCAGCTGTAATTTGAAACCATTGCTCCTTGTTCTGTCCTCTGTTACCCTCGAGAACAGCCTAGCTCCCTCCTCTTTGGAGCAACCCTTCAAGTAGTTGAAGGTTGCTATCAAATCTCCCCTCAGTCTTCTCTTCTGTAGACTAAATAAGCCTAGTTCCTTCAGTCTCTCCTCATAAGTCACGTGCCCCAGCCCCCTAATCATTTTTGTTGCCCTCCGCTGGACTCTTTTTAATTTGTCCACATCCTTTCTGTAGTGGGGAGCCCAAAACTGGACACAGTATTCCAGATGCAGCCTGCCCAGTGTCTAATAGAGGGGAATTATCACATCCCTCAATCTGCTGGAAATACTCCTACTGATGCAGCCTAATATGCCATTGGCCTTTTTGGCAACAAGGGCACACTGTTGGCTCATATTCATCTTCCCATCCACCATAACCCCCGGGTCCTTTTCTACAGCGCTGCTACTTAGCCGATCGGTCCCCAGCCTGTAGCAGTGCATGGGATTTTTCCGTCCTAAGTGCGGGTCTTTGCACTTGTCTTTGTTGAACCTCATGAGGTTTCTTTCGGCCCAGTGTTCCAATTTGTCCAAGTCTCCCTGGATCCTGTCCCTGCCCTCCAGAGTATCTACCATTCCCCCCAACTTGGTGTCACCCGCAAACTTACTAAGCACGCAGTCTATTCCATCAAGATCATTAATGAAGATGTTGAATAGAACTGGTCCCAGGACCGACCCCTGGGGCAATTGTTACCGGTTGCCAACCAGACATCGAGCCATTGAATCCTACCCGCTGAGCCCGTTGATCTAGCCAGTTTTCGATCCACCTTACAGTCCACTTGTCCAACCCATACTTCCTTAACTTGCCGACGAGAATGCTGTGGGAAACCGTATCAAAAGCCTTGCTAAAGTCAAGGTATACCACGTCAACAGCTCTTCCCGCATCCACAAATCCAGTCATCTCATCATAGAAGGAAATCAGGTTGGTCAGGCACGATTTGCCCTTGGTGAATCCATGTTGACTGTTCCTGATCACTCTATTTTCCTCCAAGTGTTTCAGGATGGATTCCTTGAGGACCTGCTCCATGATTTTCCCAGGGATTGAGGTGAGGCTGACTGGTCTGTAGTTCCCCGGATCCTCCTTTTTCCCTTTCTTAAAGTTAGGTTCTATATTTGCCTTTTTCCAATCCTCTGGGAGCACCCCCGTTTGCCACGAGTTCTCAAAGATAATGGCCAGCGGCTCTGCAATCACTTCCCCCAACTCCCTCAGCACCCTCGGATGCAGTTCATCCGGCCCCATGGACTTGTGCACATCCAATTTCATTAAGTGTTCCCTAACCTGACTTTCCATCACCGAGCGCCGCTCTTCTCTCCAGTCCGCGTTACCCCGTGTAGTAGCCTGGGAGCTGGCCTGCCCTGTGAAGACTGAAGTAAAAAAAGCATTGAGTACTTCAGCCTTTTCCGCATCATCCTCCACGAGGATGCCTGCCCCATTCAGTAAGGGACCTACACCACCTCTGATCCTTTTCTTGTTGCTGATATACTTATAGAACCCCTTTCTGTTATCCTTCACATCTCTTGCTAGCTGCAACTCCAATTGTCCTTTGGCCTTTCTGATTTGATCCCTGCAGTCCCGAGCAATATCTTTATACGCCTCCCTTGTCATCTGTCCAAGCTTCCACTTCTTGTAAGCTTCCCTTGTATGTTTCAGCTCCCCGCAGAGTTCCCTACTAAGCCACGCTGGTCACCGTCCACATTTGCTGTTCTTTCTGCACATCGGAATGTTATCTTCCTGTGCCTTTAACAGGGTTTCTTTAAAATACAGCCAGCTGTCTTGGACACCTTTCCCCTTCAGATCAGCCTCCCATGGGACCCTGTTCCCCCCTCCCAGCCCCAATCCTTCCCCACCTGTCTCCAGCCCGCCTAGAGGCAGATGTGGCCCTCAGGCCAAAAAGTTCGCCCATCCCTGGCCCAGTCCTTGGAATCAGTGCTGCCTCCTCAGACTCCGCTTTTGCTTAAGCATAATCTTTCCTAGAATTTTATATTGCAGGTTCTTTTGGTTTATAGCTGACCTCTTCAGGGGAACATGACAATGAAAGCAGACACACGGGCCTTTGCATAAAGATTTTAAACACAATTACTCAATTTAGATAGCATAAGAAATATACAGATCTAGATAAAATAACAAGCACTTATTTTCATTTCCAGCCTCAGTGTCACCACCACTCTGGAGATTTCTTTGGGCCCAGTACTCTGAGTCGTACAGGTTGCTGCTCTTGTACATGGATTCTTTTCAGAATCATGGTGGCTCTGACCCCTTCATCTGCAGACAATGGTCTCCTGGTCCCGCTTTCTCTACTTCTGCTCTCCTCAGAGTAAATGGTGACTCTTTTTTATAACATCTCAGCCCCTCGGTTAGGTGTCCCTCTCTTCAGCCTCATCAGGTGATTAGAATCCTACACCAAGTGACCCACTGTTAGCTTTAGCCCACCTGAGTGGAGTGATTCCTCTGGTGTCAGCCAACTCTTTATACAAGCCTGTTTCCGTATAACTAGAGCACCATCAAGGTTTAATCCCCTCCGTTGTTCTCCCTCTGCCACTGTCCTTTGGAATTTCAGTACAAGAGAGAGATGGAAGGAGATCAGGAAAGTCTGCAAGCCTCACATTCCTAAAAGACTTTGCTGCCTGACAGCAATACATTTAAAGAGCCCTGAATATCAAACAGAATTCACAAACTCTAAATAGATTCTCCAGATGATCAGACAAGTCATTTCACCTCCCCAGACAAATTATGACCACTCACTCTTACAGGACTGATTTTCTATCCTGTCAGAGATCATCCTCTGCTGGTCATATCAAAACCACAAGACGGTATTTCTATCTTTGAACAGCGGTT
Organism: Pelusios castaneus; assembly: GCA_007922175.1. Classification (NCBI taxonomy): domain Eukaryota; kingdom Metazoa; phylum Chordata; order Testudines; family Pelomedusidae; genus Pelusios; species Pelusios castaneus. The sequence continues at coordinate 2,509,486 of ML685860.1, read as the reverse complement.
GTCTCAGGCAATTTAGCCTTTGAACTAGGCATACACACTTTTTTATTTACAGTGTTTCTTTTAACTTTTAGCTTCTCACTCAAAAGATCGGGAGAGGACTTTAAATCACACTCATACTAAGCACAACAATGAACAGTTATCTTTCATACTTCCTACCACAGCACCATTAGGCTCTTTTAAAATGTCTAGATTAAATGTTTAGCAAAATCTGGGTGTGGCTACTGCAGTTCCTGGCCTCTTTGCTGAGTCTTTCAGTGATGTGATTTAGGTCCAGTTGCGGAAGCTGACTGAGATGAGTACACCTGGTTTCATTGGTAACTGGAGTCAGACCTCCTTATGTCTCTGCCTCACATGGTATGTCTTGCTTGAATAAAAGCAAAACACAGTTGCCGTCCTCTCTCAAGTTTAATTAAAGTTTTATTATTATTATTATTATTATTATTATTATTATTATTATTTTAAATCTGGGAAAACACACACACAACACATCCCAAATGCTAGCACCCAGGATCAAAATCCAGGTTTTCACCTTGCAGTCCCTCAAGACTTTGCTCCAACACATGAAGCTGAACCATCCCAGCATACAGATCCAGGATGCCTATACCTTTCAGTTTTTAAATTGGTCAACTTCAAATTCAAGAATGCTGTTTTTATATGGACATTTTTAATCTCTTGATTGGCCCTAGCCTGGTTTCTTCAGTGACCTCACCAGGCCTTTTGGGAATAAACCAGGAAAATTAGCCTCTCTTTTTTATGGCTAATTGTTTTTAAAGCAACTGATTCCCAGGTGTCAGCACACTCTTGGATGCTGATTTGATTCCTGAAAGAAAGTATAAAAGGTACTAGAACAAAAAAGTGCTCTAGCATAGACAGACATAAAGCAGAGAGGGAAGCAAATCTCGTTCAATGTAAGATTTTTATAGACAACAGAAACTTCTGAAAGAAAGGAGGAAAAACACCGGCTTTAACATACACAGTCCCACAATGCATTGGGCCACCTTGTCTCATTCACATACAACAGACCACAAAGACATCGGATGGTGATGACTTTTGCTCACTAATGGCTAACATCTAATATTACCCCTAGGATAAAATGCTCTGTTAATAAAATCTGTGTGTATCTGTACTGTATTTACAATAAGAGCCACAGGATGATTGGGGGGGGGGGGGGGCAGGGGAAAGGATTGCTGTTCTTTAATACCTGTAGCATCACGTGCTGCAGAAGTTTACAAATTGTTCTTCCCTCTGTAAGAAGAATGCTTATGTAAGCTTTACACATTTCAGTAATGTTCATTTCATGGTAATAAGATAAACAAGCAGAACTAATTCATTCCTTAGTGAATATAGCAGTCACTTTAAAAAACTCCCAAGTTCTTTTTTTTCTTTTATTAAAAAGGAAATCTTGCAATGATTCATCTCCTCTTCTAGCATGAGATCCCAGTACATTATCTAGCACTTGTTTTTTTTTCCCTTACACAAAGTATGCTCTCAGAATGAAGCATCCCCCCAGAATACTAAGTTGGTATTGTGTGAGACTTCATAGGAAGAGTCAAAAATGTCAACCTAGAATAGGAATGCTAGTTTGGAAGAAGAATTCATTAGCATTCAATTAAATTGCCTGCAATTTCAGCTACTGAATTTGAAAAATCTTTTAATAACTTATTTTACTAAACAGTCACAATTACTCCCCCCGCCCTCCACTCTTTTTGCCAATAAAGGTGTATAAACCTTTAGCCTGTCAGCCGGGAAATACCCACAGTTGCATAATTTATGTAAAGTTTGTCTAGACAAGTTTATGGACCTGTTATCATTCAAGTTATTTGTCAATTAATTTGATTTGACATGATTGTAAATGCCAGTTTAGACACTCCAAACGTTTGTGATTTATTTTAGGATTTAGCATGGATAATCATTGTCTACGCTAGCATTTATAATCATGTCAATTATCTTGGGTGAACTGGCAATCTATTAACTCAAATTCGGACAGGACCATACAATCTAGTTTAGAGATATCAATGGTCCTGTTTAGAGGGGAAAATCATGCTTAAGACTATTGTGCCCTCACTTCCCACTCTTAAACACTCATGTAGACACAGTTTAACAATTTTGACTGAGCTAATTTGATAAGAACAAATACTTCACCAAAGTAGATAGGGCCTATCTTCAGTGAGTGATCAGGATATAGGATAGAAAAATAGAGAAAAGTAAGAATATCAAAAGTAAAAGCAGTTTAATTTTGTGGTTTATTTTCATAAATTGTATTTTGACAGTATATACACATATGTACATATGTATGTGTTAGACTAATTTATAATTAACAAACATATCCACCTAATGGAACATTTTGGATTCTCTTATCAAAGTCAGTAATTTTATAAATACTTCGGTGGTCTAAAATTCAGGCCAGAAAAAAAAAAAATCAGAAAAAAGAACAGTTTTTTTAAATCCAGGGATTTATTGGTAAACTGAAAATGAAGGGCATTAGATATAATATGCCAAAGAGAGACATTTCATGCCCTTTTTACTAGACAATGAGAAAAAAATCTCACTTTCACCCTAAAATACCCATATATAGTATATTCTTACTGGGTAACCAGATTGGGATTAGGGTGACTAGATAGCAAGTGTGAGAAATCGGGATGGGTGTGGGGGAAGGGAGGAGAAATAAGCGCCTGTATAAGGCAAAGCCCCAATTATCAGGACTGCCCTGACACTCAACTGAGACACACCCCAGAAGTTCCACTAAAATGCTGAATATTTGTATATTTATTGCTTATTGAAAAGAGCCCTTGATATCTACAATATCTATGTCTGAGTTTAAATGCAGTTTTATTTTGCTGAACATTAAAAAGAGGGCAAACAAGGGCATTTGAGCTGTTTTATGAGGCAACAGAAGCCATCTAAAGAGTTTATGCCAAACTTCGATAAGGATATAAAAATGTGGGTTAGCTTTAAATTTGGGAGCATGCCACACATTGCAATAAAATGCTCTGCCAGCAAAACACAGGTGCTTCTCTTCAGAGCACATGAAAATAGAATTGAGATGCTTATGGAGGTTTCATTGAATCTCTTATATATTCCCCCTGAGGTGTGTTTTTGCATCCGTTATATATCTGGTTTTTATTTGTCTTCATCTATCTTTAAAGATATTAACACAAGTCAGCATCTCTGCGTAACACACTGTGAAAGGAGAAGATTAGATAGGGGTGACAATGGTCTAGGGCCTTAATGTAAGGCCCATTGAAGACGATATTGAGTCAGAACCTATATACCATTCAACTATTTGTGCTCACAAATACTATAGAAAGAGGTTGGGGGGGGGGGGGTGTCTGTCTGCAGTTACTTCTTTGTTTCAGAGGTACCTACCTATTTCCTTACAAACCAGTTTGGCTCAGCGTTATACACACATTATATTATTTGAAGCCTGTTTATGCTGAACGATTACTTGAACTGTGCTTGAAATCTGCCTATCAATTCTTTGTGTTTCATTTGAAGATCAAAAGGCAATGTAAATCTCACAAATATACTCTAATCTTCAGTTTAAAGAATGAGGATCTCATTCTCTGCTTTGGATCATCTATTTGCCTTTGCTTTACGAACACAATGGTTTCACTTACAAAAGGTTTGCATTTAACACATTGCTTCTTTGAAGTAACAACAATATGAAGAGATTTCATTTACTATTGGCATTAGCTGACTGATTTAAATTGTGCAAGATGAAAAGAACGGCTTAGGAGAACATCCACCTCTACATCTCCACACCCATGTAATCAGCAAATTGGAGCAATACCATTTCACTTAACTCTTTAAAAACCCATGCACATTTTTTATTAATTGAAACAGAAGCCTAAAAGGGTGTTAACAGCTGGAAGACACCATTTTGTAGAAAGGGGTGATTAAAAAAAATTAAGACATTACAAAAGAAAGGCATAGAATCAGTTATCAAGGGACAACATTAATTAAACCTAGGAAGTTAGGGACTTAATTAAGAGTAGTCTAGCTTTCAGAGATGCCCCAGTTCCCTCTGACCAATGGACTGGTCAAGTTAGGCACCCAAGAAAATATTATGTACATTCCCTGAGGTTTTGAAGAGAGAGAGGGGAAGTGGATTGCTCTAGGCAATGGAAACAGCATTCAGAGGCTTTCAGTCAAACTGATGAATTCAAATCAAGCATGGAACAATAGCAGCCCATGGTCATTTCTAGCTGATGACATACAGTGATTATGGTTGAAGTGTCTTCCATTTTGAAATATTCAATTATTTGAAAGATAATCCCTATATTTTAAGTGGGGGATAAATGATAATGTCTCTAAAATGGTGAAACAAGTAAGTGATATTAGCAAAGATTAAATTATATGGTAAATCTCTGATCATTTGCTATTGGAGAGAAATCAAAAGTCAACTGCCAGTAAAAATGACCAAGGATTTAACAGCTATCCCTTTTGTCCTTGGTATTTGCCACTGAAAGACAGCTTTACAGTTTGAGGGGTAAAATGTGCTAACTGCTTTCTGTGCTGTGCTTGTTTGCTTGATTTTAATTCAGGAAGGCAGACAAGTATGTGCATGAAGAAAGAAAGGGTGTTCTCCACCTCTATCTTTTCAAACATACTACATTCAGTCCGATTCTTATTTTAAGAAGAGAATAAAAAGAAAGTGGAAAGGAAAAATCTCTTTCATCACACAATGATTAATATAGCTTATCAGCAGGAAAACAAGTGTGCAAGTTTTATGGAATAATGAAGAAAAACAGGTAAAAGCAACCAGAAAGACCCCAGCAGTCAATTTGTACAGTTCTCTATGATTTATTTTTCTTACTGAATGTGCCAAACAGCTCATAACATTATTTTTTCTTAATAATGGAACAAATGAAAAGTGGATCTAATAGAGTGCTGATACTTTAATTAAAAGTAAAGCACTTCATAACAAAGACACAATTGAAAGACAATGTGATTGCATTGAGCCCTGCAAAAGGCAGATGAAAGTCCGGTAAATTCATGTGGCTGGAAGGCAACTGCGCTTAAAGGCTTTCAGCAAATTTTTGTTACTGCAGCTTGTCAATTTATATCCTTCTACAAGGCAAAAGTTTCACTCAACGATTATGAAGATTATAGAGGACAACAATAAACTTGTCTTTCCAGTATAGATGGCTATTTCATTGTTCTGCCTCCCTAATGGTTAGTAAATGCTTCTCATAGAGTAAAGTCAGAAGGAACCAGTATGATCATCTAGTCTGATCTCCGGCGCAATGCAGGCCACAAAACCTCATCCACCCACACCTGCAATAACCCTTTAACCTATGACTGAGTTATTAAAGTCCTCAAATTATGATTTAAAGACTTTAAGATACAAACAATCCACCTGCAAGTGAGCCATTCCCCATGCTACAGAGGAAGGCGAAGAACTCTCAGAGCCTTAGCCAATCTGCCCTGGGGGAAAATTCCTTTCAGACCCCAAATATGGTGATCAGTTAAACCCTGAGCATGTGGGCAAGTCTTACCAGACAGACACCCAAGATAGAATTCTCTGTAATAACTCAGAACCCACTCCCCATCTACCTCCCTTCTTAGGCTACTGGCACATCTACCACTAGTAGTGAAAGATCAGCCAATTACCACACCAGGCTGTCCCACCATACCATCCCCTCCATAAATTTATCAAGCTTAATTTTGAAGGCAGTTAGGTTTTTTGCTCTCACAACTCCCTTTGGAAGGCTATTCCAGAACTTTACTTCTCTGATAGTTAGAAACCTGCATCTAATGTCAAGCCTAAATCTCCTGATGGACAGTTTGTAACCATTTGTTCTTGTGTCCACACTGGTGCTGTACTCAAATAATTCCTCTACCTCCCTGGTATTTATCCTTCTGATGTATTTATAGAGAGCAATCATTTTTGCCCTCAACCTTCTTTTGGTTAGGCTAAACAAGCCAAGCTCCTTAAGCCTCCTTTCATAAGGCAGGTTTTCCATTCCATGGATCACATGAAATGCTTCTAATAAATAGACTCACTATTTTCAGCCTTTTTTTAAAAAAAAGAAGTGTTCTATCCTAGCATGTTTCACTTAATTACTCCACAACAATCAGGGTTCTGAGGGAAATGTTCTTGTAGTCACATAATTAAAAGTCAACATGACAACAATGCTCTGCATATTGTACTGTTTAATTGGATTGATCATGACTGGATTGTGGGTGGTGAAAAGTTTTTAATGTGTTTTGCTGGGGCATGGAGGCCAGGAAAGAGGAAGACAAGATGGCTGAGGAGCAGGATTGGTACATGTGGGGAAGACTGTGCAGTCTACAAGTTAAAAAGAGAGACAGGAACTTAAGCGTCATGGGTTCTATTTCCAGTTTGATCTGTTGTATGACACTGCGGAAGTTACTTAACCCAAATAGACAAGAACAGCTTCTAACTTCCAGGGGTGATGAGACAAATCCAGATTCTGATCAATCTTCGGTCACATTGTAAGACCTACTCTTTAACAAAACATTTCCACCATATCCAGAATATAAGTTAAACAACAACTGTCTATGGCCACCTAAAAAACAAATCAATTTAGTTGAAGCAGAGCGTCCCAATATCAAAAAAAGAAAGAGAAAAGACACTACGGTGTTCACTAGACACCATCTAAGCTGGGGGTTGACTCATTTCCATGGTGACGGACTTCAATACAAAACTGTAAAGGCAGATATGGTGAGGGGATACCTCTTTTAGTACCTATACAGGACCTACTCTTCAGAGACAAATGCCTACAACTCCAGTTTGAGGTCAACAGGTGCTGCAGGCACTCATTGCTTCTGTGAAAGCCAGGACCTATCTGTTAAATTGTGTGGCCAAGAATTAAAGCCCCAAAATGAGAGGTCATTTCAGAAAATGTCTCTTTATTTTATGGCTGCCTCAGTTTACATCTCAGTAAAGGAATGGTATTATGAGGAAGAATCTTTGGATCTGTAATAGATGGGCCTTTAATGGCCAGAGATCTAGAGCTGGCCCAATCCAATAAGCTCTGCCTGCCAGAGCTGTGATGGGGCATGTGGTTGAATTAATAGAACCAGCTGGGTATGGAGGAGCTGATTGCTCTATTAAGAGCAGCAGGAAGCTGAAGAAAGGGAGATGCCCATGGACAGGAACAATCAGAATGAAGTGAATAAGAGACTGCTGGGAACCAGTAGGCTCCAACCAGGAAGAGCCTGGGAGATCATCGCAAGAAAAGATTGGGAATGCAGTCTGGATGGAGGTTTGAAGACTTGGTTTTGGAATGATTTCATTTTGTTTAATAAAGCTAGCCCCCAGGTGAAGTATAGTTGAACCAAAAAAAGGAGCTGTTTTGATACTGTGATTGAGAATGCCCTGAAGAGAGGGGGAAAATGAGGCAGCAGCCTGTTGCAGAATGACCTCAGTCCATGAGGGGGTATTCGGGAGATGCCCAGCCCATTTGCAGGATCCTTAATGAAGGAGGCTATAGTTACAAAGTGTTATTATGATGAAGACCGAGTTTGAATTGACCAATGCCTGTATGGGATACAATGAAGCCAGAGTCTCTTCAAAGCGTCGGACGAAGTGGGATTTTCTCCCACGAAAGCTCATGCGATAAATAAATCTGTTAGTCTTTAAAAGTGCCACAGGACTCTGTTGTCTTTCTACAATAGACTAACACGGCCACCCCTTTGGAATTTGTGTACCCTGTGGTTAGCCTTGGGAGAAAACAAAGCTATAACCAGTGAACCAAAATTGTTGGATTTCAGTTATTGTGTTACTTGACAAGGACAAAGAAATGCTCTTAGTGTTGGTCCTTTCCTTAAGGTACTACAATTGAATATTGAACCGGTTAACCACAAAGCACACTGGTCTTGAAAACATAGCCTTATGACACAATATCCTTGTCATCTGCCTTCAGGAAACACAAGTTAATTCCCCTATTACCAGTCAGTTTACAATCTCTTGTTGTGACATCAAACTATAGCCTACAGGAAAAATATGGCAAAGCCTCTTAGGTAAGATCCAAGTTAGCTGATCTGGAGAGTCTACTATCGCATCTGACTGCTGTGACTTTATAAGGATAGGTCAAGTTAAAAGATTAATGCGTAAAAACTCCCTAATTAATTAGCCCATGTCCTGCTCTACCATCGTTCCAGAATCCTGCGATTTATGCTGGAGACTAACAGCCAGGACAGCCTCTGGTGCTGTAGACCAGTGGTTTTCAAACACTGTGTCAGGACACATTACTTTATCACCGCATGGTGGCAAGTATGTTGCAAGTGTAACCTTTGGGTGGGCTAAATTCATTTAGTTGCCCTTCTCCAGTGCCCCACAGAAATCAATCCCAACCCCTATGGGGAAAGCAGCTGGAGACCCAGGATCCAGTCTGTACAGGACTCACGGCGAAGCTTGCTCAGAGCTACACTCACACATTAAAATACTACTAAAAACAAACATAACAATGAACTTTATTAACTACTAACTAAATGAACCTTATCCTAAGTAAACAAACTACAATTAACCAAGAACAATCCCTTGCATGAAAGATACCCAAGAGTCCCAAAGTCTGTGTGGAGTTCACCCAACTCTCAGCTACAGTCTCTGTTCCAGTGTGGAAGCTTGAGTGGCAAGAAATAGCTGTCCTCTTCTTTCTTTGCTGGGATCCTCTGTAGCATTACATGCAGGCTTTCTCTTCTCCTCTGCAACCAGTCCTCAGTCCCATATGCATGTCTGCAAGGTCTGGTGCAAATGACTCCTTCACATGGAGAAAACATCTTGTTCACTCCTGGCTCAGCTCCTCTCCAGAACACTGAGCACATGGTCTCCCCTCAAGGCAGCTCCTGCCTGCTGTCTGCTCAGGCTGCTGCTCTCCAGTCATCTGACTGACAACCTCACATCACACCAGCAGGGTACACTGTGGAGCATGCTCAAATTGCTACCACTCCCTGCTACTGGAAGTTTCCAGTTGTGGGCCACCAATCTGCCCAACAACAGCAACCCACCCCCAGCAGGTCTCTCAGGGATAGCCCTTTCAGGCATATGGATTACACAAGGAGCCAGGGAGATGGCTGGATTTGGCGTGGAGGGGGTGGGCTGGTGTATCTGTAGGGTCGCAATATGCCACCAAATGTGTTGTGACCTGCAAAAGGTTAAGAACCACTGCTGCAGAGAATCTAATCAAAGTGGAATAGATCTTGCAAACTGGGCGTACTTCAATCAATTACACGTTCTTCACGACCTTAAGAAACCAGAAACTTTTCACTCTTCTCACTGGAACCAGGGTTACTTCCCTGACCTTGGTTGGATTATTTCTACTGGAGATCAACCTCTAGCAGCCATCTGTAGGGTCTTTGAAATTTTCCCAAAGACAACCAGAATCACCCCATCCTCAACCAAACAGGGATTACCAGACCTTCTGGGAGTACTAGTCCAAGGCTATGTTGGAACTACGGAAAGACAGACATGAACTGTTCCAACTCACAGACTGTGTCCTGCATGGCTGCTTCTGGAGCCAGCTTAACAATGTGGTTCACTGTGCTAAGACTGACCAGGCTTGGGGCATCCAGGATATCCCACTGTGAATTTGTGGTGCTGGGGAGGATGCAGCACATGTGCTGGATACTTGCTTTTTTCCTGCTGGGCTCTCTGGCTATGTCTACACTTGTTAATTTAAGTCGACTTTAACTAAGTCAACAGTGTGTCTACACTTAAAATTAAAGACGACTTAAAGGGGAACTTACAAAGTCGACCTAGAGTGTCCACACTGGATGCTTTAGGTCGACTTTGTGGGGCTAGGGAAACCTTGGGCAGGTCCATGAGGGCGGGGGGGGGCACCCCTTGTGTGCAATCGGGCGAAGGGGGACAGGGACCCTGGCAGGGCATGTGGGCAGGGTGTGACGCTGTCTGGATTTAGGGAAGCATTTATGATATTATTTTCTATCTATATATCCTAAATGCTGTAATCCATAGGAGCTATGTCATGTTTGGTATCAATAGAAAGGTAGTAATTTGCTGGGAATGATTATATAGTTTATGTCTAGGAATTCTATTTCAATTCGAAGTTAGTTTATTTAGGAATTTGGTGTTATATCTATACTTTAACTTGTATGAATCTGTGTAAATACCCGAGAGAGGCGGGTGTGTAAAACCATTGTGTCCTTAATGTTTAGGAATTTTCCATTTATAATGGTCCCAGGGATAAACTGATGAGCCATTAAGGACATAAGGAATACAACCATTGTGTCCTTAACGGCGCATCATTGATCTGGCTGAGATACCTGATTAGATTATAGGAAGGGCTCCTGAGAATTACTTGGTTACTATTCACTGGTCCAGCTAAATGTAGAGAGGTAGTTGTCCATGTGTTTGTTTTTGTTTTTGTTTTCGTTTCAGAAGGCTGAATTCTGAATCCACCTTTGGCTTTCAATTACATTTTAATCGCTCATCACTCTTCCAGGGCGTCAAGACCTTACTGGAAAAAACGTAAGTACAGCAATGTATTCCTTATTCTGTCTCTTCTCAAGACAAAATTTTCTTATCTTTTGATTCTTTATCACCCACACAATAGAACTAGAAGGCCTAGAAGATCAAGCAAGAGTAGATCTTTTTTCAGTCTGTGATGGGAAAGATTATGTACTTATGTCATTTACAAATCACTACAAACTATCTGCAGCTGTGGGGAAAGAAACACAATAGGGAGCATAAGATACTGTCCTTAACTTATATACCATGTTTTCAAAACCAGTCTGATATACAAAATGAGAGAGGCTTACATCTTTATAAATTGGTCTGCTCTGATGTAGAGTCATTTGCAGCGACCTCTTAATCAGGGAGAAAAGTTGCATTTTCTCTACACTGCAACATTAAGAGTTAGGCATGCATGTGTCTTTGTGAACTGAGCTACAATCAGACAGCTGTGAGATGGGGTTGAACAATGTGGGCCGTGTCTGAACTAGGGATTTGGAGATGAAAGGCTCAGAATGTCATTACTAGGCTCCTGAGTTATCTGTTCCCAAAGAATGAAAATAAATAAATGCCAACTCCCATAGGCAGCCTGCTTGCATATTAAAAATTGCCAAATCAGGGTATACTGGAAATGCAATGGTAATTGAGAAGATGCACAATATAAAAAGTACCTACCCCATTTTATTTCATGCATAATTTTATTATTTATTGCTCTGAGGATTCAGAATAGTTTGAATACAATATTATCTGATAGCACTGAAAATTAGTTTAATAATCTTTTAACTATTGGGTTTTATTCCACACTTTGGTGAGAGACAAATGGCAATTTCGGATTTAGATCCTTTCCCTTATATACTGGCTAATCTTATCCCTAGCTAGGGAATTCAAATTTTTCATAATTTTTTCACCCCTTCTGAACCAAAGGAACTGGCATTTCTGCCTTTTGCAAGAACAGTGAAAATGAATGAACTGAAGAAAGAGCCAAAATGAAAGCCTTAGAGACTGGAGAGATTCTGTTTTCAAAGTTCAGTAGAACAGGCTGCCTTCGACAGCACCAGCACACCTCACTCAAGACCTAGAACAGCCAGTGGCAGATTAGCTATATAGTTTCTGCTACTTTTGGAAAATTGTTATATGACTGAGGGGAAAGGCATTAGCTACTTCTCTACTAATGGAACTTACAAATTAAAAGTGAGAATATTAGAATGAACTATGGAGTAAATGTGTTAAAGCACATTCAAAACTTCAGTAAAATCTCTGAATTCTGTCTCTTTTTATGAGGAGCCACGGATTAAAGCAGTGGGTCTATCCATCCATTATAACCCCACTTGTTCCAAGTCATTGACCTAAAATGATGAGCCCTGAGTGCTCTTCTTCCCTCACCATTGTATCACAGATGCCTTTCCACTATTAACCAGCTTGACAGAATCAACTGACACAAGCTATTAAATAGTTCTTTACAACTTATGAACCAGAATTTAACTCTGCCTATCAATCAGAGTTCTTTTTAACAACAGTATTTACTAAACATCTCTACAAGTACACACAAGTCAATACTCTGTTCCCAGACTCTGTTAGCAATTCCAAATCGTTAGCAGTTCCAAATAGTTAGAAAACAACAATACGTGACTACACTCACCAACTCTGTTAAATTACTGAGCTGCATTTACTATTTAAACTGGAAAGTAAACATGCTGTTGACTTTGAACACAATTTAATAACTAGAGCAAATGTTTTTCTACCTTAATCCAGACTTTGCTTCATACTGAAGTTGCTGTTGTGTATAGTAGCTCTGTCTTATCCATTATTAAGTATTATTAAATCAGATTTGCTGTTTACTCTGTGGACTTCAGTTTCCTCATCTGTAAAATGGGGATAGTGATACTAACCTCCTTTGCAAAGCATCCTATAGCACGGGGCACAGCTCACTAGCTAGTGGATTCTCTGTACTTTAAAGTCTTTAAATTATGATTTGAGGACTTTAATAACTCAGTCATAAGTTAGAAATTTATTGCAGAAATGGGTGGGTGAGGTTTTGTGGTTTGCATCATGTAGGAGGTCAGACTAGATGATCATATTGGTAACTTCTGACCTTAGAGTCTAAGGCTATGTCTACACTAGAAAAGTGAAGTCAACTTTGTTAAATTGACTTAATAAGGTCAACTTTAAGTTAACCTTAAGTCGACTTTACAAAGTCGACTTAACTTTTTCTAGTGTAGACATACCCCTTTTCAACCTTATTAAGTCGACTTAACAAGGTCGATTTAGGTGCTAATCCCCATCCACACTGGTTTAAGATGATTTAAGGAGTCGATTTAAGCCTTAAATCGACCTAAAACTAGGTGTTATTAAGTCGACTTAAATTTTCCTTAAATCAACTTAAGGAACAGCTTAAGTCGACTTAATAAGAGCCCAGTGTGGACAGGGAGTAAGTTAAGTTGATTAAAGCCTCCTTAAGTCAACCTAACTTGTAAGTGTAGACGTACCCTAAGAGTCTATATTAAAATTAGTTATTAGTCTATCAAATGGGTTAGCTATTGCTCAGCTATCAACCTTTCCTTCTTGAGTCTTCAATATGCTGTATAACTTCCATATAAAGTCAACTGTACTCACTAAGTAGTAGTGGTGCTAACATCTCTAGATCTCTACTTTTTTTTCTTCCCAAAGCTTTTAGTTTTGCATGCAAAAGTTTTGTTACGTAGTCATGATTACAGTTCACTGTCAGTGCACCATGAAGAGTGACTACTGTCCGTACAGTTAATTTAGCTTATGTTGGTGACTGAAATAAAGAGAATCAGATGACTGCATTGTCTTATCTATACAGTGAAGTTCCAAAGGGGTAGCCATGTTAGTCTATTGCAGAAAAACAGAGTCCTGTGGCACTTCAACAGGTGATTTGATCTCACCTTCCTCAGTTCCCCAGTGTTTGAATCCTAACATCTATTTAAATTTGCTGTTGCAGCTTGACCTGATCTTATGCCATACACTTTCCTGCATTTAATTTCCTCCCATACTGTAAGTTTCCCATCTTGAAAGCGCCTGACAAAATGGGATTTTCTTTCATGAAAGATCTTGCAATAAATAAATCTATATAGTGAAGACTTTGGTGTCTTAGCAGAGAAGGAGGGGAAGACAATGAGTGAGGAAGGACCCACCAAAAAGTATACATCTCCATCAGCTGAGAAAAGGGTGCTCCTTTATAATCCTTATTCCCAGTAAAACCCCTGCTGAAGTCAACTGGAATTCTACTGGCATATGGAAGGCAGTATCAAAGCCAACATTTCAGCAGGAATGGCCATAATTTTAGCTCCTTCTCTACACACAAAACTATAATCTTACCTCAGCAAAGATTTGAATGTCAGACTAATAATCCCATAAAGATGGAGTCAAATTTATGGACATATCAAACCTCCCTATTTTAGCTCCATTATTTTAAAAATTGTATCCATAAATTCTCCCTCTTCTAGTGATTTACTGCCTTCTGCTCTCTACTTCCCCATCTTTTTATAGGGACTCCTGTGAGTTCATGGTACTAAGAACTGGGACACATCTGATCAATCGTTTTTGTGTCACAGTCATTAGAGCACATAACAGTGACTCAGTGGGTGCACTGATCTTCTCTAACTGTATAAAACACCTCATATTCTATTGTGCTACAGGACACTGTTGGATCTTGGGGGTGGGCAGGAGAGGGAGGAATGGTCTGTTGCTGGAATGAATAAGGGTCAGGATGAGAATCCTGGTAAATGCAATTTTCTCAATCTCTTCCCATGTTCCCACCACTTTGAAATTATTTTTCCCATTACTCATCTGATTGGATCAAATTTCTCCTGCCTAATATTAATTTCCCCCCCAAACTGACTCTGCTTTCCAGGTACTGAGATGCCTCAATGAGACTCATTTAAATGGTTTCAAACTAAGAGAAAAGCTTCTCCCTTCATATGCGCTGATTGATGTGCTTGTTTCCCTAAGTGTTTTTGGGGAACCCTCTAGACCAGTGGTCTTCAACCTGGGCAATACCATCCACTAGTGGGTGTTTTGTGATTTTTGGTGGGTGCTACAAAAATGAAGGAAGAAGATAGTGGCCATGCTCATCCCGGCTGTAATTTATAAAAAATAATAAGTTTGTATGAATAATGAATAAATTTTGTTTGAATGAAATTTGTTTGATATCCTATTTAAAATATCTGAGTTTAAAATTTAAATAAATTGAAAATTATAATTAACGATTAACTGTATGACAATGTAATAATTAATAATTTAATGACAGTGTCAATTTAGAAAAAGTAACAACTTACGTAGGTGAGCGGTAAACTTATTGCAAATGTGAAAATATTGAAAAACTGGGCGCTGATCCAAAAAAGGTTGAAGACCACTGCTCTAGACACTTTCTCCCTCCTAGGACTGTTCAGTCTTTTTATCTTCTCTCACTTTCTCTCTTCCTTTCATCTTGTCATTCAGTGATATATATATATGTTCAATTAAACTGCTTTCCTTAGAGAAACTTCAAGAGCAACTGATCACCTCACGCCACTAATAGACTTTATTAGTCTTTCAGGCTCTCTCTGAATCCCTAGAGAAATCACTAACTTCTTTAATTCTTCATTTCACTGGTGTATTTCACACACACAGTCTTTTTTATTTTAAACACAGTTATGAATATGAGTCATCTCCTTCTAGCTTGAACTGCTTCCCTGTGGAAGGCTGTGTGCTGTAAACGTGCCAGGATGCAGAGAGATGAATCAGAATATGCAAGATACACAGTCCCTACTAGGCAGTCATTTAGAATGCATATTCATTTGGGAAGAATGTTGCTTTTAAACCTAGATCAACAGATAATTCAGATGTCTGAGGCTTTTCACACAGGGCCTAGCCAAGACCTAGCCTTTAATCTTACTTTCTGGCAACTTTTTACAAAGCTGTACACCAGGGGTTGGCAACCCCCTGCATGCATGCCAAACCTGGCACACACTTATCCTGAGCAGCATACCTTGCTGGTCCAGCCCCCAACAAGGCCTGGGGCCATAAATGCTGCACACACTGCAGCTCCTGTCCCCAGCTGGCCCCACCCACCCACTGGGGAGCACGGCCAGCAGACAAAAGGAGCATGGACGTGTGGCTCCTGTACACACACACACACCCCCACTGGGAGTGCAGCCAGCAAGAGACAGGAGTCCTGCACTTGGGGGCAGGGCCAGCGGGGAGGAGTCCCTGGCCCTGCCCCCAGCATCTGCTGGCCCCACCCCTGGCACCTGCTGAGGGTGTGGTGGGTGGAGATGGCATGGAGGCCAGCAAAGGGTTGCCCTCAACCTACCCTCTCCGTACAGCAGCATGTGCTGCTTTCAGGAAACAAAAGGGCTGTGACAGCATCTGGCACTTACAGTGTAGTAAAAAATGTGGTGAGGAAGGGTCCTTGAATACTCCCCTCCCTTGCACATTCAGGAAGAAAAAGTCAGATCCATAACACACAGCTGTGTTCCTGAAAATGCATGTGGAATTACAATAATTCCATGCAATTTTCAGGTGTCAGCAACCTGTGGCACAAATGACAAAAGTGACATGAGCCAATTCTGAGCAGCACATAGCACCCTGTCCCTGCTGCTGAACCCCACCACCAGAAGTGTGTGTGTTGGGGGGGGGGGCGGACTGCAGACCTGCTGGTACTAACATACCTTCAATGGGCCACCACAATAACCCCCTCCCTGCCGCCGACACTGGGAAAGAATCAGGGAGGAGATTTGGGCATGGCCCATCATAAAGATTGCCAAATCCTGCTCCATCAGATTGACATCACTTTCTATTTAATGTAAAATAATAGTTTGTTGTATAATTTCTCTCCCTTTTATTTCAAGTCAAGTTAGTACTCATGAAAGACACTGGACAGACAATTCTGGATTTCTACTCATGATTTCAATGCAGTTGTTTTGTCTTTCTACGAGTGATATCAATCAGACCCTTGCCTTTTCAGCACTACAATTCCAATCTTAGATCAGTAAACCGGTGCACTCCATGCTGAACCTGCTTATGCCAATCTCGGTTTGGCCCACTCTGTTTGTTGTATGTCATTTATACTACATTCTTGCTGAAATAACTAGCTCTCAGAAGCTCATGCAGATGTGTAGTCAGTAAAGACGTGACTGGCTACGAGTCTTCACTTTTTTAAAATAAATCTTTTAGCCAGTTGGGTGGTCCCAATGCAAAATTCACCTTTCCAGATCATCCTGGGGATTTGTCACACTGCTGGAAGAATTTCAGATCTCTCAATCAAGAAAGGGCATTTACATGCAGATATATTGATAATTTTGCAGCCATGTTTGATATACTACATACACTCATTTTGCTCAGGCCAGCAGTCCAGGGATCAAAGTCCCTGATGATATAATTTCAGCACAGAATTTGGTATAGACAAATCTCTACAGCAGGGAAAACTAAGAATAAATTTCTTTTGTTTTATCTGCCAACTGTCATTAAAAAAACTTCAAGAACTTTTTAATTCCGGCAGTTTGAAAATTCAAGAGATACGAAGCACTTCATTGCAGGAATAAACAGAGAGATTTGAAAGGGAAGTTTGTTTTTTGATGTAAACTCTCATTAAAAGCTTCATGTGCAAATATATTTCACAGTTCATTCATGCTGAGAAGTGCCTATTTTTTAAACTTCCAGCTTCCTGTTAACTGGTTCAGAGCATGGTGTAGAAGAGAACACAACAGAGCGGGAAACTGCTCCCCCTGAATGGGAATAGAGGAGTGAATGGCACACCACCTAGAAGAGAGAAAGGCACATTGCACACACACTCTTCAACTGTGGTTAGAGAGAGAGTTGAGGAGAATGTGTATGACTTCACAGAAAGGCACTCTGATTGCAACTGTGTATTGTCAAAGAGTGAACTCACTGCTGGTATGCCCTGTCATAGATAGGCATGGTATGTTTTCTCCTCCTCTGGTACCCCCAGCTGACAGCCATTCCAACCCTCCATTCAGAGTTGGCTTTTGGGGTAGGTGAAGCAGGTGCATGCCTAGGGCCCCGAACAGTAAGGGGCCCCATCGCTTGCTTCACCTACCCAAAAGCCAAGTCTGCTTCAGTTGGCAGCAGGAGGAGAAGCTGGCTCAGGGTGTGGGGCCACATGGAGGGGAGCTGGGGTTGGGGGTCGGGGGGAGTGGGGTCACACAGAGGGGTTCCCCGTGGGCCTATAGGGGGCTCTGCAATGGACCTTTGCCTAGGGCCCCAATAGCCAAAGGCTGCCTCTGGCTCTTTTTGTGAAATGGGCTTTCTGAGCAGCTCATTTATACTCTTTCCCCTTCCCCCCTTCCCCCTTCCTAACTACTCCTATCTTCCTATTTCATTTAAACCAAACCAGGACTCAAGCAAAGCTATTGTGAATCTGTCTATCCACACTAAGAATCACATCTCCCAGCTGCAGTGTAGACATCCCTTAGTCCCATTTGAAAATCTAAGTCATTTAGGCCTTGCAACATGG
This sequence comes from Pelusios castaneus, assembly GCA_007922175.1. Lineage (NCBI taxonomy): Eukaryota > Metazoa > Chordata > Testudines > Pelomedusidae > Pelusios > Pelusios castaneus. The sequence continues at coordinate 2,491,571 of ML685860.1, read as the reverse complement.
AGTGCAGTAATGCCTAAATACCTTTAAAGACACAAGATTGAATGTATTCAACTTCTATTCATTTAACAGAAATGAAACCCTAAGTTATCTTGAACAGTTATCCACTGTACAACACCATGTAGTTAGTTATATATAGAGCCCTGCGTGGATAAAAAAATGTAGACCTGCAACCGATCCATATAAGCACGTATCCGATCCACAACTCCATGTTTTGTGGATATCCGCAACCGCCCCGCCCTGCAGCAGCTCCGCTCCTCATCATTACACTGTGCTTCTGTTTTGTGTTCCTGCCTGTGTGTGTTCTGTAATGTAACAACTTAAAAGCCGGGACTTAGTAAATGTGCACACACTGTTTTTATTTTAAACAACATTATAGAGAGTCCTAAGGATCCTGGTGCAAACTCTGTATTTTCTTCTGGGGCAGCTGCCTGCCAGTTCCTGGATTGTTAGAGAGCAGCAGCTGCCGCACACAGAGCCTGAGGAAGGGGGCAGAGAGGGCGGCACTAGCCAGCAGCTCCCAATACTGTTTGTTCAGAGCCCCTGCTGGCCCTCATCATCTGGTTATTCCACCTACTAGAGCGAAAATCAGCTCACTCAACTATTCAGCATGGGCAAGGTAATTCATTCAGCTGAGTGATCAGATTGGGAGGCTGGTAGCCAGGGAAGGGGGGAAGCAGCAGCCCATCATCAGCTGATGTGCATGGGCTCTGGGAGCTAGGTTCAGGGAGCCTGAGAAACAGCTGAGAAGGGACAGAGTTGCCAACAGCTCCCAGTGTTTTTCAGAGCCTTCATTGGCTCCGATCTGAGCAACTGTTATTCTGCCTGGGCTGGGCTGGGAAGTCTGGGCTGCTGCAGTTTCTCAGCTGATCAGTGGAGGTGGGGACTGGCCACTGAAACTGAACACCAGCTCTGACAGGCTGGGCTCTGGCTCTCACAGTCTGGAGTAAGAGACTGAAGGACAGCTGGGGGCAAGGACCTGGATGAGCCAGTAAAAGCCTGATGCTGTTCAGAGCCCAAGCTAGCCCAGATCTGAGCAACTCTTATTCCCCCGCGGCTGGGCATGTGAAATGGGAACTGTTAAGATCACTCAGCTGTTTGGTGCTGGGGGGAGTGGCTGGCAGTGGGGGAAGTGGGAGGGGGAACAACTGTTACTCAGCCTGGACTGGCCCCTGGATTCAGTCAGGGCTGCCACTGTAACCAATCAGATGTTCTGGGCGGAGCAATGGTGCTCTCTGCACGTATAGCCATGACCAGATAAAAATAGTATCCATACCCGAGCCGCAATCCACAGCAAGGGGTCTGCGGATATCCACATTTGCACCCACGGACGTGGATATCTGCGGATAAGAAGCAGATATCTGTGGATCTGCAGGGCTCTAGTTATATATTCATTTTAGCAAAGCAAATAAACAAATACATGGCAAAGAGGCAACCGCAGTAGGAAAATGAGTGATCATCATTAGCAGATATTGGCTCCTATTGAAAAACTGAAGAAGTGTCAATGAGCCACAAGAACAATTGAAGACTAAGAAAAGTTGCCTTAAAGTAATATATTCATGAAACAATCTATGTAGCTTATCAAAGAGGAAAAGGAGTGACTTGATTACAAGCTATAAGTGTCTACATGGAGGAAAATATTTAATTATGGGCTCCTCAATAGAGCAAAGAAAGGTGTAACATGACCAGTGGCTGGAAATTAAAGCTAGACAAATTCAGTCTGGAGTACATTTTTAACCACTGGAACAATTTACCAAGGGGCAGACAAAGTCTCCATTACTGGCAATTTTTAAATTAAGATTTGATGTTTTTCTAATAGATCTGCTCAAGGAATTATTTTGAGGGAAGTTCTATGGCCATTAAGTTATACAGAAGATAAGGTTAGATCAGTTGTTTTCAAACCATGGGTCATGACCCAGTATAGGGTAGTAGACCCTCAGGTACTGTTGCAGCCGATGAAAGACAGGAAAGTATTGCTCAAAGATGTAATTGTTGGGTTGTGGGTAAATGATATTTTTTCAAGTGGATCCTGAGGAAAAAAGTTTGAAAACCACTGGATTAGATGATCACAACGGTCCTTTCTGTTCATGGAATCTAAGAATCTATAAGAAAGATGGATAGATTAAAACCCAGGATAACTTAGAAAGTTATAAATATTCACGAAGATCCTTCTGCAGGACATTAAAAACTCAGAAGTATAACATTTGTTTACAAGTAACCTTAAATCAATAAGGAAATATAAATTAGATTAGACAAAGAAAATAAACATTATAGTAAGTTGGTACTATGTTATTCTGAATTGATACATTTTACTCTGTAGCTTATGTATAGAATTTTAGGAAAATATGATAAAAGTTTGAGACAAGCAAAATGTATGTTATAATGACTACTGCTAAAAAAAATTACTCCCAAAAACAAACTTAAAAGAATTTTAAAGATTGCTTAATCAATGGCATGATCACATACTACTTTTTCCCACAGGATCTCTGCTGCATTCATTGCATGTGATCAACTGTGCTATGGGTAAGAATCAGGGTTATACAGTGGAAACTTTCTTTTGTTGCAGAAGCTTAAAGACATGAAGTAAAGAGGTTTGCAGGAAGAGAAAGGAGAGTCTCTTGGATTAGGCAGTTGAATGGCATCCTGAAGAATGAGAGTCTATCTTTGCCTGTACCCCAGAGTTCCTATGTGACGCTAGTCAAATCATTTAAACCAAGTTTTTCACAGATGGTCACTATTCATGTGTTCTCCATTTTCTGAGTGATTGATTTCAGACCCTAGGGTCTAATTTGCCAAAGTGCAAAGCAATCATAACTACTGTTGAATTTCATGGGAGCTGTGCTTTGAATATAGAAAGTGCATGACTTATTTATTTTTAAAAAGACATGTCCATAGGATGACTACTTCAATTCTTCTCGTGAATGGATCATGTTTCTTAGCCCAAACTATAGCTTCATGCATTGTTTTGGAACTGTCCTGGACAAAAGCTTTTCTGTTTTCAATGAAAGTTTTGCTGAGTTACATGAGGCAAGCTTTATGTCTCTGGCGATTCTCAAGATTTCAGTATCACTGACAAATAACTAATATATAAAGTATTATTTTTATGAGCTTCTATAGTGCAGAGGAAGCTATGTAAAACCTTTAAGGACAAGCGGTGTTTTTCTTGTGATGGTACTCAGGGGTACTGAGTACCTGCACCTTTTTTTGTGATGGTACTCAGGGGTACTGAGTACCTGCACCTTTTTTTCCCCACAGTGATGAGGCCCTGGCTCCTGCCGCCGCCACCAATGGCCCCAGCTCCCTTGCTGAGTATCTCTATCTTAAAAAAAAAAAAAAAAGCACCGAGGACAAGTGATGGATTTGGGAGATAAGTATACATACCCTGTTTAACCGTTAGCAAACAACAACATGGTTGGAATGTTCACAATGCTATCTAGCATTACTAATGACGTTATTTAAGCAATAACCTCTCATGACCAAGTTTCTTCACGTTGTATATATTCTTTTACTAGGGAAAAGATCTTTTACCTTGGCTTCTGTCTCAGCTGAACATTGAGCTGGCAGGCATTTCTTTAACTAACTCTTTTTCCTTGTCAGTAGTCTTTAGCACTTTTGCATTTAACCGAGACTTCTTTACAGAACTAACCTGTTCAATTTGTGAATATTAATAAAAGCTTTTCCGTTTCTGTACTCGCTCATTAGTACTCTCAGACATATACTGTCAAGATAAGGTTCTCCTTGTATTTTTTTGATGAATACATTAACCTTTTAATTATACCATATGTATGCTATTATCATAAAGCCTTGTTACTCAATTATCATGTTTATGTATGTGTGTGAAAGCTATTTTATACTGCTTCAGAATATTAACTATATATTTATTCCCCACTCCCTGCAAGCAGACAAACAAAACATTTTAAGCATGAAAAGCTGTAAAGTAGTGGTTCAATGTCTTTGTTTTTGATCCTCAATCCCTGGCAATCAATGGCCTCTCTGAAAAGGAACTTTCTTTCTTCCCTTAAAAACAAATATTTTCTGATAGTGTCTGTCTTTTATTAACTGTATCTTTTTTATCTGATTAGATTCTGTATCCAGTATTGTTCTTGACACTCCCCAGTTAAGTTTTCACTTTTGTATTTTAAAATAGTGGTGCGTATGTTTCATTTTACCGTGAATATTTGTTTAAATCTGTTGACTAGCATTTCCTTTGCATTACGTTGAAACGGATTCAACCTTCTTTTCCTAGGGACAGGCCGCAGATTCTTTCTATCAGAGATGCTTCCCACCCAATGCAATCCTAAGGAGCTGTGAGAACAACTGTAAATAATCTCGTGCTCTGTGATCACTCTCTAGGGGCTGTTCTATATATACAGGTTTATGATGCTGCTACAGCTGCCAGTTAGTACACATATGGCTTGAACCAATGTCTACTCTATTGTAGCTAATGGAAAGCCTCCCAAGGACTGAATCAGAATCTTAAGCCTTTTAGTTCAACGCAGTACACGTTCATTATTTTAGAACCAGAGATCCAGGTTCAAATCCTATTTGTGACCAAGACAAGAGATCTTCTTTCTTAGGAGCCAGGACAGTTCTTTCTACAACTGCCCAGCCCCTCCACGTGACCCCCTTCAGATCCATGACAGGGGTGCTCAATAGCAGCTTGCAGAGACCTTCATCCTCTCATGAGCCAAAGGAAAATGTGGTGATGTCAATAGCTTCGGTGTAAGCTGTGTCTGACAGTAAGCTGATACCAGGGGCTAAAACAGACAGGAGTAGGAGGTGAGCACAAATCCCCTTCTCCTTTTAGTAGGACATCTTCTTCCCCTTTTTGTGGTTCTGGTAATCAGCACCCCCAACAGTACCCTTTCCTCCTTGATACATCAGGGTAATAGAGCAGCACATTTTTTGAAACAAAACGTTTTCACCAGAAAAAGCAGATTTGGGTTGGCTGAAAATTTCACAAATTCATGTACAATTCACAGAATTGTTTGAGTGTCCTTTGGCCCTCCACTCAGTTTAAAAAAAAATTGTATTTCTGTGCCATTGACTTCATTAATGAAGATTTAAAAAAAAAAAAAAAAAAATCAAACAAACAAAAAACAACCCAAACTCAATAAAATGTTTGATTTGGGGCAAACGTCCTTATTGAACTGTGGATACCAGAATTGGACACAAGATTCCAACAGTGGTTACAGCAGTGCCCAAAGGAGAGAGAAAATATCACCCCTAACTTCTACTCAGAATTACCGTTTTTACATCGAAAGATTTTATTAGCCCTTTTGATCACAGCTTCGCACTAGTAGCTCATGTCATTCTTTGTGCCTCAGTATGCAACTTTATATTTAGCCATTGTCAAATACATACTGTTTGCTTGCACACAGTACACCAACCCAGGTTACTCTTTAAAAGTTACCTTTCCTCTTCATTATTTACCACTTTATGTCATCTGTAAACTTCAATAGTGATGATTTTACATTTTCTTCTAGGTCATTAATAAAAACATAGTGTAGGGCCAAAAGTGATACCTGCCAGACTCCATTAGAAATACAATTGCTCAGTGAGGATTCCTTGCTTACAATTTTAATTTGAAACCTGTCAGCCAGTTTTTAATCCATTTAATGTATGGGTAGATGTTGTTTACCCAAAGAAAGACAGAGTAAATATGAATATCCAGGCTCAGTTATTTTTAGTATAAAAATTATTCAAAGATGACTAGAGGTAGAAATAATTAAGATGGAATAAGGATGATTCCTAAGTCCTTAGATTTTTGGTCATAACAATATTTTATGTCATTTAAAAGGAGAGCTAGTCTAATTTGTCAAATTTTGAAATTTCAGTGCATTTTCCAATTTCGACACAAATGACGTTAGAGAATTTTTGTTAAGTTCTCCCCTAGTGTTCTAGACACTCTAATTTTAAAAGAATTTTAGACTTTTTGAAATTGCCTCTTATTTCAAGACCAGCTCTTTCCACAGGCACAGCCCCCTAGTAGCTGGGCTGTGCACTGCAAAGGTTCCACAGGCCATGGAATGCCCCCCCCTCCCCCCCCCCAAGCCATGGAGTGGTATTTAAGCTATGCTGCAATATTCCTGTGAGCCTTCGGGGTGCAAACTCTTCTTTCCCCCGACACTGCTTGATAGTGCACAGACAGTGCTCTGTGGTTTTTGAGGAGTAACCAATACCTTTATCTAGGATCCCCAAATCTGTCCTAGGATGGAAGGAGTGGCCAAGAATTGTGACTTAAACAGGACAACTGATCAAGACAGTTGGCTGTGCAGTGGCTCTTTAGCAGAGAGGAGTCTATTGCATATTATAGAGGGGTTTTATTATAGCTTATGCCTCCAGCCCAGTACCATCTGGCCTAGCCAGTATTACATAGCTGCTTGCATTTCTCCTATATATGGGAGGTTCCAGTGCTCTGTTAGCTCTCTTGTGGAATATACCATTTTTATTGAGACATTTCAGGCCTGCTGAGGACTTGAATAGTGCAGCCTTTTCTCTCTACTCAATGGATATAAAAGAAGTTTGTGCACTACTGCGACTTATTTTAAGTATGAAAGGTAATTATATTTTTTATGAACCTCAACTACATTCATCTCAACATTTATTTCTAATCATTACTAATTCATTTCCTATGCCCTGCAATGCAATAACAAGTCTATTCAGTATTCATGAGGGTTTGTGGATGTAGCATGGAGTGCTCCCATTCTCTGAGAAGCACATAAACATCAAGCTTCACTTTCTCTAATATGATGGGTTGGCTTCCTGTCTTTAGAACTAAAGAGGAAAGTATTCTGCACGCAACAACACATACAACAGCGACATCTGCTTGTGCACCTAGTCCACAGACAGTGCTCCAGAGACCCATCTGAAGTGCTGAAGCTTTACAATCCACCCTGATCTGCAACAACTTTGTTATATGTTTCTAATGTTATTCAGCAGAATTTGCCAAGCTGAACAGGAAATCTTCTGAACAGATCAAGTTGGATTCTAAGGATTTCAGTGTGTATATGTTACTCCGACAATATGCTTTTCTACTTAGATACAGCAATCTCATTCTAAATGTTCTTGTATCTAACTCCCTGAGTGTCCCCCCGCCCCCCGGCCGCCACCTCCGCGTAAGTGAAATGGAATCTTTCTGTACAGGAAAGTTCTGTTAAAGACCCTCTCCTCCACCTCTCCTTTGAAATGTCAGATGCTTATCTGAGCAATACAAATTTTCAATAACCTTCACTGGGACCAAATCCTGCTCCCTTACAGAAAGCATGAATAAACAGGGATTACATCAATGATGGGAGAGAGAGGAATCCTCCCTCTTTCGGTCATTCACGACCGATCGCACCAGGACTGATCCCACCCTTTCAGTTTCATCTTTTAGGAGTCTAGCAAGAACAAAAGAGGACTGATTAACAGATATTTAGTTTCACCTGTGAAAGCCCTACAGTGTCTCCAGATTAAAAAAAAAGAAAATAAAGTCTTTTAAGAAGTTAACACACTCACCACTTGCCTTCCTTCCCTTTCCTTAATACAGGACAGCCAAGGGAAAGAATCTCTCTTTGGTTAAGAATAAGCAAATCCACAAAAGTGCAGCTTCTACCTACACATGAAACTAACTAAAAATCCAGGGCATAGAAAGCCTCCAGAGATTTGAGAGGATTTTCGATCCAAGTGCAAACCATGTGGATGGGCCTGTTTTTCCATAACAAGTCAAATCAAGATTGAAATCCAAGCATCCATTAACTTTGGGACCATTCTCTAATTCAGATCCTAAAGTTCAGCAGTGCCAAAGCTGGACTCCTCCCTGTGGTCTGGAGATGTCTTGAAGAGTAGAGCCTTCCTGGGCTGCAAGGAACATGTGATATTTGTGACACTACACCAGAAGTTCAGCAATTCAGGCAGATTTGTACCCTCCAGTTCCCTAACTACCTCTCTTTTCCTTCCTTTTACACTACCCTTTGAGTGTCCTGGTTAAAATGTATGCATGATTTCATCAGTAATTAGTAATCAGTAATTGAGTGAAAATGTTTATACTGCTCTTTGCAGAAATCATATACTAGACAGGGACACAATACGGGTATACAATGTACTGAAGCCTTCATTCCTAAGAATTCCATATCAGTAACTCATAAATTTTCTTGATCATGCAGCCACCTTTCAAGGGGAAATTTGGGAGGTGTTTACAGTGCACAGAAATGCAACACCCCAGTTTAAAGTCAGAAAGGAAGAACAATGCTGTATCCAGCTGAAAAATGCACCAGGCCATTAGTTGTGGAAAACAAATTACACAGTTGGAACCTGGCCAAGATTTCAGTGCTACCACCCTTGCAAAATATATCAGTCTTTAATAACTAGACATGACCAAGTGTTCCCTAGTTCATGTCTCCTCCCACGCAAAGTGCCCCACGTAGCACAGTGCCCCCTAGTGACATATTGGGGCATGGGTGCTATTCATACACCCATTTGGATAGCACCACTCATCTGTTTACCTTAGAGGTCTCCCATCTAAATTCTGAGCAGATCCAAACTTGTTTAATAAACAAAACTATAGTCAAACATATAAGGATTCTAGTCACAAAAGTTTTCACTTGTGTTACAAAACAGTCACAGAATCAAGTAAATGCATTACCCAGCTCCACATCTAAGCCAGCATTTCATTTGTCAAAGTGCGAGACAAACTGAGTAATGAAAGTTTGAGTATATTTGCTTTTCAACATACTATTAGCGTTAATGGGAAATGCAGTTAGAGAGGATCGAATATACCCCCTGAGTATTTAATGATCAAGATCCCAGGTCCCCATTAAATCTTGCACAATTTTCCATGCCCTTCAGTGTCATGTTTTCATACTGTAATTTAAACAGTGGTAAATTATCTTGCTGACCTTTGTTAATTGCTGTCAGTGAAGCATATTACAGCCAGAAAGGGACTGTTTAAGTGCATGATGATGCTTTCCATACACCGAATTGTTATTTTCTTAAAACTGAGTTACAGACATTCTGGACTTTTAAAAAAATATAGCAGGATCCTTCTCACATAGCATTCTGATAACGATTGAACAGGATTTCCCCTAACTTTGCTTGGGCAACATCTTTTCTACCAACTGCAAAAAGTCTCTCACTTTAGCATTTTATTTGGCTTTCTGTAGGAAGGCATTGATTCTCTCCTTGACGTTTCATATCACTAGCAGGAGTTATATCCTCCCCTGAGAAGGGAATTTCCAATATGGCCTACTAGATTGCCACTAACCTACAAGCTACTGTTTGTTGTCTGTGAGCCTGCTTTGGGTTAATAGGTACCTACAAGAGACACAAATGATGATCTATTCCCATCGAGATCATTTCAAAAGTCTGGCCCAAACATGGACACCTGAGACAATTTACAAGACAAAGAACTAGATCTCTCCTTTGTTTACGACATGCACTGAGGGTCAAATCCTGCATCAAGCTCGACCAGTTGGAGACTTACTTGGGAACAGGAATCTTTCTTCTACAGGATATCACTTTCGCAGGAGCCACCTCCTAACCCTCCAGCATCAGGAACACTAGACTCTTCAAGACAAGTGGAAGGAAGGGAGCAGTTGACTAAGGATGTGAGTTGGTGGAAGACGCTTAGATAGGAGAAGGGGCTATGCCTTTTACCCCTCCCCGTATCAGCACCACTGGGTTTGGCTGGTTTTGCTGGGCTGTGGGGAGGGATTAGGATACACCTTCCTCTCTGGAGCTCCAAGACGGACTGTGCTTTCCTGAAAGTGTGGTAACCCACAAAAAGCCAGCACTTCAAAAGTGCAACCTGTACCTTTGGCAGACTGCACAGGAATCTGCTGTGATGAAAGCATGCAAACAAAGTTTGTTTTTTATATCCAATGTGTATGTAAAATGATTGCCAAAAGCCATCCTGGTTACTAAATAGCATGGATTTGTGTCTCAATATTTCTATTATATATAAGAGGCTGAAATCCTTTGAACAGCTCGACAGATTTAGTCCAATAATAATTGTTCCCAGGTAACACCTCACTAAGTGCAATGTAACACATTTTGATGCCAAAGGATTTAGTAGTGATTTGGATTTTTTTTTAAGGTGATATGTTTAATTTTCACCAGCTTCCTGCATTTAAAAAGGTCAACAGAATAATTCTAAACCACCAAATCAGATAGGGCTGTTAATATACATATGATCTTACTGAGAAGGAAGCAAAAAAATAAATAAATAAATAAAAAATAAAAAAAATAGAAACAGCAACCAAAAAACAAATAGGAAGGCTGATCAGAACTAAATGATAATGTGAGGAGGACTAGATGATCACAATGCTCAGTTCTGGAATCTGCGTAATACAGATTTCAGAAGTGCCTAAAGATTGCAGGTGCACAAGTTTTACTGAATTCAAGGCGAATGGGAACCTCCCCTGTCTTTTGTTTCTAAAAGTTAGAGTTTGGAAAATTAGATAGAATACTAAATACTCTATTTTACTAGGGAAAATAAGTATTCTTGAAATAATATTCCTACCCCTTCTGCCTCCTCTTCCTATAAGTTAAACTAGCTTTGCACATCTCAAAGTATCATAATCAAAGGAAGTTACACTATTGAAACAAGAAAAAGACAAACGAGGCATAGGTGTGCATTAAAATGGGAGTTGTGGTCATTGTGGATGTAGTCAAAAAATTTGAACAGGAGCAGCTACGAATAAACAGTGTGAGACTGATGGTGGGAGTTCTGTAGGGGCACTGGCTAACTTCAGTATGAAGGTTTGAAACTTTACACACCACAGTGACTGTGTAGTTACTACACCTTTAACATTTTTGGTGCAGCGTTCAAGAGACTTGTCAGCTACAGCCAAAAACTGAACCTTGGAATGCAGCTGAGTGTAGCTTGCAAATAAGGGCCTCTCTCTGTTCTATCTTTATTATTTTTCTTTCTATTTGGATCCAATTAAGGTTGCAGTTGTTAAATTAAAATGTGTGACTGACTGGATTTTCAAAGACCTAGCAAGTGCATGTGCCTACATTGAGCTATTTGGGGCCTGATTATGGGCAGGTCTACACTGTCTCTGATTTTTGGTAGCAGTTGAAGGAAGTTACATAAAATAGTAACTTATATTAAGTAACTTTTATTAGTAACTAATAAAAGTTACTTCAAATAACGTGCATATGTGCTTTTGACTTCCCTACACCCAGCACATCTTCCCTTTGACTCAGCGCTACTCCATTTGCCAGGGCGGTCTTCAGCAATAGAATTTCTGATTGACTGAGCCGGTCTCCACAACCGTAATTTACACACGACCATAATTTGCAAATTCTGTAAGAATGAATAAATAACTCAAAGGAAAAGTAGGTGTAGGACCTTTAATTTTGTTTTATAAAATTCAAACCTCTCACCTCTTCCTGAAGAGCAGATAGTAGCAAAGTGCAGTAATTTGTTAACTCTGACCATTCGTTTAAAAAAAAAAAAAAAAAAAGGAAAGGAAAAAGGGATGCACGCATAGCTCCCTTTCATTTCAATGGGACCAGAGGTAAGGTATCCAACGGGGTACCTGGTTGAAAATTTGGTGGTTGCCTAGATTACAATTGCAGAGTTTCTACAACATTAATAAAAGGTATTAAAAAGTTAATAGTTGCCATCTCATCATACAAAAAACAAACAAACTTTTGAAGACTAACCAATTTATTTTTTGCATGAGCTTTCATGAGTGAAGTCCCATTGTGTCAGATGCCAGAAAGTGGAACTTCACCAATGAAAGCTCATGCAAAAAATAAATTTGTTAGTGTTTAAAAGTGCCACAGGACTACTTGTTTGTTTTGCTGAATTAGACTAACACCGCTACCCCTTTGGAACTTATCACACAGTTATACAGAGTCTTTTATTCTAAAATTAAGGAAAAATTAATGCTGGGGCAGATACCACCATGTGGTAACTGTGGGAAATTGCTAAATGCTTAGTTGCAACCTCCTTACATGCATATTGGAAGTTGTCTAGTAATAAGTAGGTCCCTGAAAATGGATATTGCATACTAGTTAGCAGGTGATGGCTGGACTTGAGGGTTAAGATTTTTTTTTTTAAGTGGATGGGGGGAGGGACACTAATATTAAGCTTTTAATTCAGTAATCTGATTTTCAGAAACGTTCAACACCATGCAGTTTTCCAACACTGAAATCATTGGGAGTTGTAAAGTGTTCAGCACTTTTCAGAATCAAGTCACCAATATTTAGAAGCCTAACTATGGATTTAAGATACTGACTTTAAAATAAAATATTGGCTGAGATGCACTGCAAGACATTTTGAGGAAAGCCTGATGGTGCATTTCTTCATTATGCCTGACTCAAAGCAATGTTAAATCCCTCAATTTCATGAGCTCAAAGCTCATCCACAATTGAAAAGAAAATAAATGACAAAATGTGTATCACAGCATCACAGTCTATTTGTATCACTGTAAATCACTGCTTTGATTTCTGATACAGCACATGTACAAAAGGTTAACTGGAAACTTATTTTTAAATATTCAATATTCTGTCCTATACCAATATCCATGATTCATAAATATCCTTGAAGTGGCATCGAAATTCTATCTATTCATTTATAAGCAGGGCTGTAAGCACTGCAGATGGAGAGCTGGCAAAATATGGAGCTCTTCATCAGGACACACAAATCACAGTCTACTTTGAAAACCCAGAAAGGCACATGTGAGCCAATTCTTAATTTTCCCAATTCTGCCTTCATACTAATTAAAAACAGTAAGAAGGCAGGGCACAGGTTTTTAATGAACTCTTAAAATCACTGCTGGCAATGGCTTGTTATAAGGAAATCACTGAATTTAAAAGAAAAAAAAAAAAAAAACACCACAAATTGGTTTTCTAACCAACTGCAGCAACAATGGGGCACAAAACTACACCAGGAAGAAGTGAATAAAAGCATGATCCAATATTTTTCATACTATATTTAAGACATAAATCTTGATATTTGGAGCAGATCTTCAGACCGGTTTTAGTTTTTATCACAAGGTCACACACACACACACACACAAATATTTGCTCTCATAATGGATGGTAAAATGTGTATTAAAGCAGAAGGTTACATGTTAATTGCTATTGTCATTACTAGTCAATTACTGCCTACACTAAAGCTGTCACACATCAGAGGCAAGTGGAAAAAGAATACCAGCATTAACGGTGAATTGCCAGGCTTCTGTCAGTATGTCAAAATATTAGCATTCTGTAATCACAGACTTCATACTGAGCAATTGAAATGGCAGCACAAACTCAATGCAAACACATTTTTAAAACAACAGCCTAGCATCGTTCTTTAGACATGCAACTTATATTGCAATATAAGTGCAATGGAAAAATTTTATAGCTTTCTTAGACCTCAATGCTTGTACAATTTACAATGTTATTTCTATTAGCATCTTATCAAAATTTAAAACTTCAAACATGGTCATGTATAATGAAAAATTAATCTGTTCCAATTAGCAGAGAAAGGCTATTTGAAGGAGGACATGGGAAAGCCTGTGTGATGTATAAAAAAAGTTTAGTTGATAAGTATGCCTAAACAGTTGACTATTAAAAGAAGTGACATGGTGCTATGGTGAAAGGAATGTGTAGAAAACCTTAAAATTGGTTACCTGTCGTAAGTACCTAAGCGTAAAGTACACTTCTTAGATGAAGGCATGCTTCCCAACGGCATGGAGCTAATACTGCAAGAACCTTCTCTGCTCAATGACTGTAAATGGATGAAACAAGGAGGACCTTGGAAGTAGACTAAGAGACAGAGGAAATGGAGATGGCAGTTACCAAAGACTGAACAAAGAGGTATCTTGCAATGCTTCCAGCATGTGACCACACTCATATATAGGTATTTCACTGAAGAAGATCTAGAAAAGATCACCAGCAATAGAAAACACTCTACACATTCAAGCTATACCTTTGGGGTTATTCTTAAGCATTCCAAACCATTGAAACAACTGCAGATCCATACTGCTCTCTCTGCCAATAATAGGTCCAGGCATTCCTCACCATCTGTTCTCATCTACAAAGGACATGGATCCATTTTGCATGTAGATGGATGAAGTTCTGTGGTGTATTTAGGACTTCTGATTGAAATCCAGTGAAACACACAGAGGTCAGGGGAAATGTAGCAGTATAAAGGCAGGAAAGAATAACTGCACCAAAGTATTTCAGAGAGGCGAATCCATGTGCCATTTAGTTTGAGAATACACACAGCAAGAGGAGACTCGGGAATGACATGGATTAAATAGATGATCCCATCCCAACCAACGTAATTCCATTGGCTAGGACTTCACCAGCTAGAACTAGAGGAGCTTACATGTGCATTACACAGATACACCAGGCCCTAGGACCACACTCTTTATGGCAAAAGTCATCACTAGAGTGCCACCATTGATGCACGATTCACCTCCTCTCCCTTCAACACAGGGTATCAGTGAGATGAAATCACCTGCATGGAGGAGACAAAGAGACAAGGCACCATTGCATTAATGGTTCAGCAAATATCTAATGATACACCAGGTTGTCGACAGCACTGTGCAAAGACAGGATTAGTTAAACCTGGTTTTTACTCTCTAGTGTGAAAAACTCAGCTGAACACAGCACAGTTTTCAAATATTGACATCTTATAAGGTGTACACCTCACATATTTAGATGCACATAGATAAGTAACCTTACTTTACCATATTTGTATCCATGAAAAGCATTAAGTTGCACTAATACAACCCACTTTTTACACCTTGCTGCACACCACAAAAGGACTTGTGTATGACTGATGTGTTTGTATTGTTTTTTTCTCCATAAAACTCTCAGTGCTTACTTTGGAATTTTCCTGGACAACAGTCCAATTAACTTTTCCAAATAGCGATGTTTGTTAGAAAAGCTTATGTTGCTCATCAGCGCCCCTCTTCCCCCCAGAGACGAAGAAGGAAAACACTAGAAAGAGTTCACATTTTGATGACTGCATTTCCTTAGGTATTATGATCCAAATTACAGGGAGTGTTATGAATACACAGAAATCTCATTTACCAGATTAGTTTGTTATGCTTGGATCCAAAGAGAGGCATCTTTGTTCTCCCTCTATTGAAAATATTCATATTGTATTGCCTAAAACTACTCTCCTTTTTGGATGCTTGGCTGATATTAAAGGATGATGATTTTTAAAATTTCTTTTAACTGAAAAATAAAAAGACCAGCAGTGAGCATCACTCAGTTAATGCTGAAGCCCTTGCCACATTTTTACTTGATCCTTACTGAGGCAGTACTCCCTCATGAGTAAAACCAAAGTCAAACACAGAAGGACTTGATGATGAATGGCCAAATCTTGAACATCTCTGCATTGAACTTAAATGTGACCCTCCACTCACCATCTAGACAGACACATGTATGTTCAAATACAGGATCATTTCCAATCTCAGCTATGCAATCACCACTCTTGTGAACTGGACTGCTGTTTTCAGGGTACTTAGTATTGTTGTGGTACATAAAAAAAAAGCGTCAAAAACTAAAACTCAAATGACTGAGGCCATGCTTTACCCATAAGAAATTATGGTAATTCAAATAAGAAACAGACCATCAATACTTATATTTATGGAAGCATTCAGCCAGGGCTTTGTATGTTGTACCAACATTGGATTTGCAAATCTCAATCAGCTAAAGGATTTAGCCTCACATCTCATTAAAATGAATGGAAATTATGAGGCTAAAACTTTGTCTGCTTTGGAAATCTCACCCATCATGTCTACACTAATCTCTTGTTCCTCATATCTCAACAAGCATTCAGCAGCCTCAGAGATTTTATTACAATTTTTAACATCAAGCATCAGATTTTGTTGCCAATACCATGTATATTTTATGTTCCGACAAAATGAATAATTGAACTCAATATTGTTGTACATACTGAGAATCTTGTTGGTACTAAATCCTGGGGCACTGAATAATTTACATAATTGTGTTACCAATATGAGGGGCCAGAGCCTCCAGAACAGGCTCCAGTGAAACATCAGTTAAAGACAACAGGTGTGTTATCTGAGTAATGGAATACAACCCAAGTCCAATATGCATTCTTTAATGCTTTGGTTTAGCAAGGTACTTAAGTATATGAGAGGTGCAATTGACTTTTAGAAGACTATGCATCTGTCTAAAAGTTAGGTGTGTGAGAGCCTTTGTGAATGAGAGCCTATACACAGAGATTAAGAACTATTATATCCAACTGTATTGACAATACTGTATGCAATTTTTGAAAAAGAAAAATAACGGACATCATTGGCTTGTTACTTTATGCTGCATTACAAATGTAAAAACATTGCCTTTAAATTGCTGATTAATGAGAGAAAAGTAGCAGATAGCTGGTTGTTGAAGCAATAATCTCCTAATTACCTCAATATTAAATTTTTGTTTTTATACATATCTCTAGCAGTTTCCCTCCAAAGTAGGGTCCATCCTCTGTGGGTATAATGTGAGCTTCTCCAAATCATTTGGAATTTGCCCATTTAAGGAGAACTAGAAGCAATTGATATCATGTGCTAGGAACCAAACTCAGCCCTTACTTCCATGGGTCTAGAAGGCATCCTAACAGCATGATTGCTATATGGAATCTCTGCAGTGGTTCAGGGCTGGGGCATCCCGCTCCCCCTGGATCCTCCAGTCCTTCCCACCTCATGGAGGTTCCGAGTTAGGGTTGTGGTAACTCTTCCTTGAGTAGCTGTGCTTGGATTCCTCATCCTTGCTAGTCTATGGATCCAGATTCCACCTAAGAGTCTTGAGCTGAGCACCAGGAAACTGGATTTGCACCCTAGGAGCCAGAAGCCACAGTCCTTACTCAAGCAGAACTCTGCTGAAAACAGATCATTAGTCAGCTGATTATTTGTCCAAGAAGTCTTCCAGACTCCTAGATAGAATGTTTGAGCACCTTTTAGGTCAGTAACTGGTATTTTTACACACCTTTCTCGGCTTTTAACAGTGCTAAAGATGTTGGCATACTTGGGAGTACTAGAGTGAATAGCAGGGACAACAATCTTTTTAAATATAGTTGGAACAACAAGTTTCAAACCTGAGAAAGGTTGTTGATGCTGCTGTTCCATTTTCCCTATGGCAATGAACAGAGACATGGACAATGTTCCTAAATATTGTCCCCTTTTGATGGTTCACACCCATTAGTTGTTTCTGTTACCTCAAGTGCTGTCTACACTGCCCTGCAACTTGGGTGTAAAAAGAAGGGAACACCAAAGAGTGTTGTACTGTAACTCCCCTGTGTGGATGCTGCAGATGTGAACTAAAAAGTTCCTACATCACATTCCTGTGATCCTCTTCAAACAGAACTACATTAATGAGCTATAGAATATCTTTGGCTCATGCCTGGGGTGTCCACATGGGGGAAATAATAATGCAGCACTTTGGAGCATACTGTTGTTCAGACCCTCACAGTTCAAATTGCAGGACGTATAGACATGCCTTATGTCTCCCACTGGAGGGTGGTAGTTGTGTTTTTTGACGCTTTTATTTTTTTTAATTCACACAGACAAGAATGAGTTAAGCTTCCACTTTTCCTGTTTGTTTTGCACAACATTGTTATGTTGGTGATGCTTTCGGTTATTGTTGGAGTCTTTGTCATAAAATGAAGATACCGAAAATGTACTGCATAAGCTGAGGATAGTAGCCTATGGTTGACAGCACCTACTATCCTACTTTAACCTTTTAAATATTCTGCCTTTAATTAGCTGGCCCATGTCACTCACACAGCCTTTGCAATGACTGTAAGAGAGGAGAACAGGAAATGCCAGCCAATCAAATTAAAGAACATTGGAAAGGTTAAGGTAGTCCATGGTGCTACCTTACATAGATTGTGTGTGGGATTTGAAAGTAACATTTTCATGACAAAGGCTGTAGTAAAAGCAGAAAATGTCACATCAAACTATTTTTATGACAATTGTTACAAGAGATAAGCGTGTTCTAGTCTAAAGACACAGACACAGGGCTAAATTACATTCAAATGTATGTACTGTTTTCTATAAATTTAAGTTAATGTATCTGAAATCCATATTTGCTCAGTGTAGTTAAAGTAGGCCAAATTGTTGAAAGAAAGAGCTCACAGCTTGAGCTGGGTGAACAATAGATGTTTCAGTTCACTGGCAACTGTGAAAAATAGAAATAAAATGATTTTAGATGAAAATAAACATGAAAGTATGTTTTCAGCCTTGTTGACTGAAAAGGTTAAAAAAGTAGTTTTAGGCTGAACGAAATATTTCATTTTCAATTTTGTAAAATAAATTAAAAAAAATTTCTAAAACAAGTCATTTCAAAATTTAACATTATGAAAGAAGACAAAGTAAAACTTCATTTTGAAAAACAAACAAGGAGTCCTGTGGCACTTTTAAAGACTAACACATTTATTTATTGCATGAGTTTTCGTGAGAGAAAATCCCACTTCGTCAGACACTTTGAAGATGGGGAGCTTACAGAATGTAAGTCTTTAAAAGTGCCACAGAACGCCTTGTTTGTTTGACTGGCCTAGACTAACACAGCTACTCCCTTTGGAACTTGTCTTCATTTTGAAGTGTCTTTTCTAAACAAAGTTAAACTCAAATTCTCCCCAATACAAAGTGTTGTTGGAAAATTTCCAGAAGGGATTTTTCCTACGCATATTTGTTTTTTTTTAAATCACCCTACTCTGTTACCAGCTCTGTAGGTCAGTTCACGATTTATAGGTGCACTCTATGAAATTTAAATCTTCTTTCCCAGACAAAAAATGATAAAAATGGATATTAAATTTGCCTGCTTTATAAGTTTTTGTAAAACTTAATTCATTCCTATTTTGAATACATTTAGTATTTACCTTGACTTTAGCAAGGCTTTTGATACAGTTTCCCACAGCATTCTCATCAGCAAGTTAAGGAAGTATGGGTTGGACAAGTGGACCGTAAGGTGGATCGAAAACTGGTTAGATCAACGGGCTCAGCAGGTAGGAATCAATGGCTCGATGTCTGGTTGGCAACCGGTAACGAGTGGAATGCCCCAGGGGTCGGTCCTGGGGCCGGTTCTATTCAACATCTTCATTAATGATCTTGATGATGGAATAGACTGCGTGCTTAGTAAGTTTGCGGATGACACCAAGTTGGGGGGAATGGTAGATACTCTGGAGGGCAGGGACAGGATCCAGGGAGACTTGGACAAATTGGAACACTGGGCCGAAAGAAACCTCATGAGGTTCAACAAAGACAAGTGCAAAGTCCTGGACTTAGGACGGAAAAATCCCATGCACTGCTACAGGCTGGGGACCGATCGGCTAAGTAGCAGCGCTGTAGAAAAGGACCTGGGGGTTATGGAGGACGGGAAGATGAATATGAGCCAGCAGTGTGCCCTTGTTGCGAAAAAGGCCAATGGCATATTAGGCTGCATCAGTAGGAGTATTTCCAGCAGATCGAGGGATGTGATAATTCCCCTCTATTGGACACTGGTCAGGCCGCATCTGGAATACTTTGTCCAGTTTTGAGCTTCCCACTACAGAAAGGATGTGGACAAATTAGAAAGAGTCCAGCGGAGGGCAACAAAAATGATTAGGGGACTGGGACACATGACTTATGAGGAGAGACTGAAAGAACTCGGCTTATATAGTCTACAGAAGAGAAGACTAAGGGGAGATTTGATAGCAACCTTCAACTACTTGAAGGGTTGCTCCAAAGAGGAGGGAGCTAGGCTGTTCTCAATGGTAACAAGGACAGAACAAGGAGCAATGGTTTCAAATTACAGCTGGGGAGGTCAAGGTTGGACATTAGGAAAAACTTTCTCACTAGGAGGGTGGTGAAGCATTGGAATGGGCTATCTAGGGAAGTGATAGATTCTCCAACTTTGGAGATCTTTAAGGCTCGCTTAGACAAAACCCTGGCTGGGATGATTTAGGGAGAGTGGTCCTGCTTTTTAGCAGGGGGTTGGACTAGATGACCTCGTGAGGTCCCTTCCAACCCTATGATTCTATGATAGTAGCACTTCAACTGAAAGAACCTACGGAGTGGACAGTATTTTTTTTTTCACAGCACAGCCTATCGACCAAAGCAATGTAGACATTGACCTCAGGACTAGTGCTGACTGACATTCAGATTTCCATATGGACTGCCCTGAGGCCTGGGGTCCCAGTTCTTGCAAGTTCCTGGGCTAGGTGGCTCCTAGTGCTGCCTGATTCCTGTAGCTGGTAGAATAAGCTGGTCAGGGACTTCAGCATCCCTGAGAGTAGTGTTGGGTGCCTAGACACCCAAAACACCCTAAGAGGCTCAAAATTAAATGTGCAAGCCAGTAGAAGGGGATGAGACAGAAATTTAGCCAGCAGGGTTTCACAGCTATATGCTGACAGAAGAGGAATACAGACTCAGAAACCTTCTGGAGTGTATTCTGAGATGGGTGTATTCTCTAGTGGTAATAGACCCTTCTGTCCCTGCCATGTTCAATTTGCCTTCTCCAAATGTCTCTCCTTCTCACCACCAGCCTGTTTATCACATTCCCTGTTTCCTCTGATTGCTCCATATTCCAGTGCCACCCCCCCAACCTTACTTTTTACTTTTCCCCTCCTTATCCCAGTGTCCTGTCTTGCTACCCCTCCAGGGCCAGATCCTCACCTCATTGCATTCCAGTCAGACATCTTCTGATCTTCTTGCTCCCTGGCATCAGCAGCAGGAGCAACTGAGACAGCCTCCATGCTCTCAGTTCCCTTACCTGGCACCACAGCTGCCAGCACAATTACAGCGCAAGTCCTGTTCCACCCTTGCAGCCCTGGGATGGAGCATACTCAGTGCAGACAGAATCCTGGGATAAATTAGCAACCTGATTCTAACCAGCCTCCATTGAGTATGTGCATATTGATATCCAGAGGTTCATAAACTGGTGAAATTTGGGCATTTTTCCACCCTCAGAGGTGGCAACATAGCATCTAGCATTTACTTAGTGCACTTCATTAGTATATATTGAAGAGCTTTCCTAAGAGAGTGATGTGTGATTACCCCCATTTCACAGATGGGGAAACTGAGGCACAGAATAATGAAGTGAATTCCCCAATTTCACTAGGCCAATAGCAAAGCTGGGAATAGACCCCAATCCAGTCCAAATCCACTATTCTGTATTGTAAGGCCACATACTGACACAAAGGTGAACACCCTGCCATATTTCAAATCCCTGTTGCATAGCATGGAGGCCGTAAGAAGATTTTAACAAGGGCAAAATATGTTTTCCCCTTACCTTGTACTTAGAAATGACCGTACCCTTTTGACTAACATTTTCCAAAAGTGTACAGACTGAGACAGGCATCCAGCATGGGAAACTTCAGCCCAAAGGGTTTAAAGCGTGACAAAGTTTTAAGCAACTGAAAATGGTCTCATAATAAGATGTGTCAGGCAACTTGAACTACAGGCATAGCTACCAGAACTGCAAAACCGTGGCTGATTAGAGCAATGAAACATCCACTAGTAAATTATTCCCAGAGTATTTATTTCACGGAGGCTTGCTTAGACATTTCATTACTCCACAATTAAATGCCAAATGACTTAAATAGCTAACTAATTAGATAAAGAGCATTAAATTTAATAGCACCTTAAGCATGGCTGTCCAAGAGATCTAATCTGAAAGATCGAACACCACCAATAGAAGTACTAGCATCTTACCCAAGTTTAAATCATGTGTAACCAAACCTAATAAGTTCATATCACAAGTTGCCAACTTAATTTTTTGAAGCTATCACCTGCTAAACATGCACCAGGATTTAGAACTTGTTTTTTTCCCCCTCTCTTCCTTCCATCCTATTGTTATACCCGATTTCCTATTTTCCTGCCACTTCAGGATCAGGATAGTGCCTTGATAAACTAGTGTGTGTGTAGGTGTATTATGGGAGACTGATTTTTTTTTTTTTTACTTGTTTTGAGCAGTGCCCCATACAGACACACTTGATATCATGTTAGATCGCCAACAGGATAAAAAAATGTGATCTCAAAGTTCAGTGCTGTTTTTCCATGCACAAAGAGCAAGAAAGTCTAAAATTATTTTCAAATCTAATATTATTCTAAATGACATTTAAATGAAAGAAAACAGACTGGAGAACAAAAGAAAAAGTGTTATGACCTACCTGCCAAGTTTTGGGCAGCTTCTGTGACAGTTAATAAGCATATTTGCACATGATTTGCAGATAGCCACACATTACTGCTTTCATAAAATGTGTAGATTTAATATGGAGGAAAGATATTGGATTGCCATTAATAATTTTGTGGTGTGATAGTCAGAACTGAAGCTCAAACTCATCTCACAGCCACCAAACACCAATAGCTTTTAATCTCTACTGGTCCAAGCTGGTTTCACCTACAGGTCATTAGAAATAGTCTGTGGCATCCAGTCCCATAGCAAGTGCTAACTGCTAATGTCTTAGGAGAAATCCTCATTGCTATATACATACTGTAGAGGGAACTGGCAATGCCATCTACTGAAGTTTTCCAATACATCTGTTTTCAGTTGCTTATAGCTTTTCCAAACTTTAAATGTTCTTGCTGAAGCTTTCCATGGTGGGTGCCTGCCTTAGGCTAATTTTTATTTGGAAAGTTTCAAATAAAATAGCTCAGCTGTATCTGAGAATGAAGTTAGGGGAAATTATTTTGCCATGCCAAAAAATCCCACTGGCATTTTCTTTTTGAGCAGCTCCTAGGCTATGTCTACACTTGTAAAGTTAAGTCAACTCTGTTAAGTCGACTTAACAGAGTGGCTACATTTTAAGTCAACTTAAGTCAACCTTGTGAAGTCGACTTAACAGTAGACATAGCCCTCCACACTGGCTTTAAGTCAACTTAATAAGGTCGATTTAGCACTATTCCCTATCCATTTTGGCTTTAGGTCAACTTAAGAAGTCGCCTTAAGGCTTAAGTCGACCTTCAGAGGTGGTGTTATTAAGTTGACTTAAGCTGTTATTAAGTTGACTTAAGTCGACTTAATAAAAGCCCGGTGTGGTCGTGGCTTTGTGTAGGTTGACTTAAGCGTCCTTAAGTTGAACTAAGTTGCCAGTGTAGACGCACCCCTAGAGATCTTCATTCTTTCAATCAGCGACTTGAAATTGGACAGAGGCTGGCCCTTGCATCACAGATGTGCATTTGGCTGTTCCTGGGGAAGTCTGACATAAATGTTGTGAAAATTAATTGATTGATGTTTCTGAAGCAGTGAGATATTACAGCAGTGAGTGCCATGCAAAAGCCCATAAGGTAATAAATATTTCTGTTTTCAGAGCTCAGTTTGAATAGTGGGCAATAAATAAGGCCTAGGGCCACACATTGTTAAGTGAGGATAAAACATGACACTGAATTGCTGCTCCCTGAATGAGCACAGTGTATTCTGGATTCTGATCAGGTAATTACAGACTACTGTAATGCATAGGCACAAACAGGGAAAGGAAAACTTTGTGTATAATACAGATGTAAACCACACAAAGACATAAATGACAATTAAAGTTGCACTGGCAAGAACTCAAAAGTTACAAAATACCTGAATTATTGTTGCCTGTCCAACCTTAACTCTGCCCCTCTCAGGAGTATGCACACCGTTCTTGTTACATGATCTTAATTGATTTTTGTTCACCTTTCCCTCAGGTTTGCTAAGTGTACCCTTTCTTTTCCACAATATCTAGGCTCTTGTTACCCTATCATATCAAGTCAAGCTTGCAAAATGTTTCTTCGTCCTATGTACCACAGCAGGCTTCCTTTCCTCCCAGAGCTCCAGGCCATTTCATAACAAAAAGAATACAGAGTAAAGCTTTTCACAAGTGGCCACATTTTACATATCAGCTTTGTGGTTCCCAATGAGATTGTGAGAGTCCTCAGCATCTCTAAAAAGTATGTTCTAAGTGTCTCAAGTGTCCATAAAAAATGAGGCATCCAAAGTCAATGTCTACTTCTTAAAACGGTATAAGAATTTCAACCCCTTCTTGTACCTGACTTCATTTCTAATTTCCTACCCCAAGGCATCCCATTATTCAGTGAGGGAAGTGAGCGATTGGTTTTACAAAGAATTTAAGTTCTGAAATACTGTTTTTTCCTATGTTTAGAACAAGGTAATTATTCTTTACTATAGCTGAAAGAACAAATGATCCCAAAGCGGAAAACATATTTTCAGCTTGCAATGTAAACAAACAAAACAAAACAAAAAATGTACAAGAATGATGGAAATAACATGGAGATCTAAATCATCCAAGATGCTGTTTCTGCTTAGATTTATTTTTGCTGTGCTGCCTAACAGGAAATAGATTAAAAATGAAGTACTGTCACAAATTGATATACAGCCTGCATCTCATTCTTCCAGCAAAGTACTGTATACAGTTGAAACAATTAAAAAAAATTAACCATGTTGTGACGCTGTCCGGATTTAGGGAACCATTTATGATATTATTTTGTATCAATATTTTATAATTGTTATAATCCATAGGAACTATGCCATGTTTGGTGTCAATAGAAAGGTAGTAATTTATGGGGAATGATTATATAGTTTATGTGTAGGATTAGTATTCATATTAGAAGTTAGGAATATGATTGTTATATTTTAATTGGTGTGAGTCTGGGGAAATTCCTCAGACTGAATGTCTACCCTGCCATTGTCCCCTTAATGGCCCATTAAGGAA
This sequence comes from Pelusios castaneus, assembly GCA_007922175.1. Lineage (NCBI taxonomy): Eukaryota > Metazoa > Chordata > Testudines > Pelomedusidae > Pelusios > Pelusios castaneus. The sequence goes on along the minus strand of ML685860.1, from coordinate 2,466,952 downwards.
GGTCCCCAGTACAATGGGCTGAAGAAGAAAACCTGTTGAGCCACTAGGACTTGAACATGTGACTCAACTCCAGTTTGACTGGAAAGAACTGCACACAGCATGGAGAAGGCCAGAGGTGATAAAAGACAGCAGCCCCGACTCTATCTTGCTCTCAAGTCCCCAGTCTACAGCCAACACCCATCTCTGGAACTATTCTTCTGAGACTGAACAAAGGATTGAGGCCCACCCCAGTGCTGGGTGTTTACCAGAGGAACAAGCCTGCAAACTCCAGAAGAACAAGCCTGCAAACTGCTTTACATGAACTTTAAATCATTTGTATGTATGTGATTCGCTTTGACCCTTTAACATCTCTCATATTTTGCTTCTTTTCTTCTTATATTAAACCTTTAGTTGTAGTTGCTAAAGAATTGGCTACCAGTGTGGTATTTTGGGTAAGATCCAAACCTATATTGTTCTGTGTGCTGTGGCTGGCCCTTTGGGGTCAGGAGAACCTATATCTTTAAGGGACCGTGCGGCTAGGTGGGAGCCGGAGGAGCTGGAGTGCAATAAAGGGAGCTGTTTCTATTTTGGGCAGATTTCTTGGTACCCGGTGTGGGGAACCAGAAGCCTGTTTGTGACTGATGTGTGGTACTTAAACCAGTCTCCCTATCAGCGTGTGGGGAGTTTGGCTCCTGGTTTTGCAGCTTGCCCTGATTTTTGCACATCCAGAAGGGTATCCCAAGAGGCCCCGGTCACACATGTTATAATAAAAACAACAACAAATAGTTCTTACATAGAACTTCTAATCAGTAGACCTCAAAGTACTTTATAAAGAGAAGAGTCAATATCATTATCCCCATTTTACAGACAAGGAAACAGAGGCACATAGCAGTGAAGTGACTTTCCCAAGGTCACTCAGAGGCCTGTGGCAGAAGCAGGTATGGAAACTGGGTCTACTGAGTCTCATCTCAGTGCTCTATCCACTAAGCAACAATGTCTCCCTTCCATGAAAGTCAGGTTTCGCTGTTTCCAACGCATGAGCATATATCAACATCCCACTATGAAATGCTGTTAACAACATTAATTGCAAAAAAACTAATCCAGCTTTCTAAACCCAGTGTGTGTCTGCACCTTTCTGTCTGTGGTAACCTCTTCTGGCAGTTTATAGTGACTCAGCCATCATGTACAAAACACAATTCAAAGAGACCCCTTCTGGAGCATCAGTCCAACAGATGCTGGCTCTGGCAGGGGGCTTGCCTCCAGGGCTTCCTCCCTTGAGACTCTTCAACCACTCTGGTCTGTTCTGGCCGCAGCTTTTCAGTTGAGTCTCTTAACCATTTAGATCTCCTTCTGGGAGTTTACCACCATCCAATTATTGGCCACTTTCCTGTGGCTAATGGGCGGTACCCAGGCCCTCTCACTGAACTGAGTCCCAGCCTAGGGAACTTAAGAATCTAACTAAATTGCTTTCCATTTCCTGGGCCACTTCCCAGCAGGCATAGCCTTCACCAATGCTGCCTCCTTACCTCAGAGTTCTTCTATGTTCAGACTCAGCAGCCAGTCAGGAGTGCTTTCTCACTCTCCCAGTCCCTACCCACACTGAGCTGTTTGTGCTACTGCAGCCCTTCAGATGCACCACCCTCACTTAATCAGGCTCCAAGCAGTAACTGACTCTGGTCTGCACTGCTGCTCCTTTTATACTAGCCAGCAATCCTCTGATTGGCTAGTCCCTTGCAGCCTCCCTAGGCTGGTTGGAGGACTTCTCTACTATTCCTTTCCTGACATGTGTGTGACAGGACTCTAAGGCCTTCAGCATGGTACTTCTGGTCTAATCGATTCTGTCACACTGCCCTCATTTTATGGATGGGGAAAATGTAACATAGGTCATACAGCAAGTTAGGGGCAGAGCAAGGAATGAAATCCATTTCATTTGATTTCCATTCCCTTGCTCTAACCTCCTGATTACTCTCCTCCTCATAAAGTATGTGAGTATTGAGTTCATTAACCTCTCTCAATAGACCAGAGAGCAGAAACTGAAGACCATTTTTTTCTTGGCTGCTTGGATAATTATTAATATCTTTTTTCATGCATAAATTTTTAACTAATTCATTTTATGGACAGCAAGTGTCTATTAGTGGAGCTTAGTTAAGGGATATCATTTATTAGTGGCTATTTTATTGTAGTACACCTGCATTTTCAGTGTCCTGTTTTATGATGAGACTCTATGATATTTATTCACTTTACCTGAAACACCTTAATAATTTGCATATCTGTGTGTGTCTGGGCAACGGCACCCTGCAGAGTTCAAAGATTTTTTCTTGCTTTCAAAGAGTAGTCTTTACAAGGAAGTTAACCCAAGTATGATATGCAATGCAGTTGTGTTTTGTTCTTGATTGAGTGCTGCTGCACTATGTTTCTTTTAAAGCTCTAGCTATTCTGGGAGAGGTGTATAATTTAATATATTCAATAGATTTCTTGTCAGGCATTCATGTACGACTCCCTTCATCTCTTACTCAGATGTTTGATTTTCCACAGTAATTGGTTTTGCTGTGTTTGTGTTTATTTCTGTGACCTGTGGTAAATGCATGCTTTTCTAGCTGGGGGCTAGTTAAGCATTTGCCGATATCTATGATAGCATGTTAGTTTTTAGGCAACTCTAAGCCCTTTTTTTGTGTATGGATTCAACACACACCTTAATACAGCCTCTTCTCAGTGCTGTGTAAGAGCACCTCCATGTTTTTGGAATGGAGTATAAGAAAGCACTATGAGCACACAAATTAACTACACTAAGGTGCTCTGTGGTTATGGGAACTCTGGTTTACCACATTTATTATGGGCCAGCCCTAAGAATCCAAGCCAAGTCACTGGGCTTTGCTTACAGGAGAATAGCCTGAAGCACAACAGGGTGAGGGAAGGAATCCTCAGTGCTAGCATCTGCATCACCGGCAAAGGTGCCACCCAATTAAAGCAATGAGAATGAGAATACATTACTCCTGTAGCCACATTAAGTGGTAGGTGAAGGGGACAATTACAGGTTAGTACGGGTTAGAGAGATCCCCAAATCTTCCCTGCAGTAATGGCACCCATGCCTCAGGCACATCAAATCCAGGAAGCTGGTCTCTGGCTGGCTCTGGCATGAGGGATCAGCTGAGATACTTCACAGCTCCTTGTGAAAGTGGGATCTGCCCCAGTTGGTTATCTATTTGGCCCAGGTGATTATATACTATATACCAGGTGGTTATATCCTTTCCATAGTCAATCCCTCCTCCGCCGAGCAAAGGCAGGAGTGAAGTCTCTTTGCGTCAGCTCTCTGTCACTTAGCCAAGAGGTTCTCAACCTTTTTTCCATCACGACACACCTGACAGATGATGTTCCCCTGCGTGACACTGGCCGTGGTGCTTTGGAAGCTGCGGAGCTCTGGAGAATGCAGCACTCCAGGACCTGAGTGGGGGCAGAGTCAAGCCAGTGCAGGTTGGTGCCCAGCTCAATGGGGCCAAGTTTATTTTTGTGGGGCAGGTGGTGCTCCCTTCTTCCCTGCCCAGGATCTCTGGGTTGCAGCCCCTACGTCCCTTTGCTCATCTGGCCCTGGCTACTGCCTGTGTTGTGCAGCAGGAGGGCTGCTGAGGGCAGCAGAGAGTGGCGGGCAGCAGGAGCCCCAAGCTGATCTTCCAATTTTCTGAGACACACCTCCTGGCTCTTCATGACGCACCTTTGTGTCCCAACACAGTGGTTGAGAATCGCTGGCTTAGGCCAACAACAAGCTAGAGAGCAAAGTGTTTGACCCTTGTGCTGGTAGGCATCCTAGATAAGCACCATTGTATATTCACAGAAGCAATCTTTTTCCCTCGATCACTTTTTCAAAAGCCTGTAGATGACTTTGGCACATAAGTTCCAACAGCCTTCAATGAGACTTATGCAAGGAGCATGAGGCACTTGGGAAAATTTTACAGCCTACCCACATCCAACAAAAAAGTCAAATTGTGAAACTGAAGATTTTCTATTACGTTTACGTACTTATACATAGCACAGGTAATACTGAAGTGACGTTATTTAGCTAGCAAATTTAAGAGTGACCAGTGCAGCTGTTCTATAAAACACAACTTCTCTTTATTTTTCTTAATATTAAAAATATTATTAAAATTGTGTTCTATTTTCCAAATCACAGCATGCATTACACATTGTACAGAGTTCCTCAGAGCTGAACATCATCCCCACTAAGACAGTGGAAGTGAACTGCATCTAATGAAGTGGGTTGTGGCCCACGAAAGCTTTTGCCCAAAGAAATTTGTTAGTCTTTCAGGTGCCACCAGACTCTCATTGTTTTTGCTCTATACAGACCAACACTGCTAACCCTCTAGAACGTCTCACAATCTACAATGTATTTATCTTCCCAATAAAGTGCTAGTCTCCTCATTTTAAAGATGGGCACTGGGGCACAGAGGCTATGTCTACACTTGGAAATTTAGGTCGACTTTAGCTAAGTCGACTTAGTTAAGTTGATTTAGTGAGTCTACACTTAAATTTTAAGTCGACTTTTGGGGGAACTTACAAAGTCGACCTACAGCATCCACACTGGACACCTAGGTCAATGTCTAGGGACTAGGGGGACCTAGGGCAGGTCCATGGGGGCAGGGGGGCACCCCTTGCCCAGTGCCAGGGGGCTCAGCCTTTGCCCCATTGTACATAGGTACAATGGCAAAGGGGGACAGGGACCCTGGCAGGGTGGCCTGTGGGGGGGCATGCCAGGCTCCTCCTGTCCCCCCCCCCTCCCCCGGCAGGGAGGGCAGTGGTGCAGTCCTGGGGTAGCCCGAAGTCGACTTAGGGTTACCCCAGGTCTACACTGGCTTAAGTCAACTCTAGGAAGTCGACTTAAGCCTTAAGTCAAACTAAATCTAGGTGTAATAAAGTCGACTTAATTTTCATTAAGTCGACTTTATTTTCCTTAAGTCGACTTAAGCAAGTTGCTTAAAACAAGCTTAAGTCGACTTAATTTACAAGTGTAGGTGCACCCAGAGAGACTAAATGATTTGACCGAGGTCACAGAGCAAATCTGTGATGGAGCAGTGAACTGGACCCAGAGTTTCTGAATTCCAACCTGATACTCTAATTATTGGACCATTCTTCCTCACTTTTGTGAGGACTCAATTGTAGCTTGCAAAGTAAGCAGGACTATTGTGAAAAGGGAATGGTTGTGGGCTGGGAAAGAAGGCAGTATTGTTAACACATTGTTTCTGATATAAAGCTCACTGAAGGCAACAGAAAGGTATCTCTTGTTTTCATGGGTTTTGAACAAAGGAGTGACCATTGTGCTAGCGGAAGGAATACTATGTTACCCTTACTAACAATGAGTAGTCCCAATCTGTACTCAACGTGAGTGGCAAAACCAGACCTGTAGGGACATAGGGAAGAGAAGAGAGAGGGTATTAGTTCAGTGCAGAAAGACACAGAATGATCTTTTTTAAATTTTTGGATCCAAACTTGATGTTATCTGACACTGAGCAAGTACTGGCCAAGTACTCCTCTCTCATTTGTTTCCTCTCATTTTTCCCCATATGTACATTATTTCTTGGACTCTTGGCAGTTCTCAGCGCTAGTAGGAGCAGCTTTCAACCTTTTCAGTTTGTATTTAAAAGCTCAGTTGGGGATTTTAAACAGCTGAGCCTAAAATGAAGCTTTTGAAATTAAAGAGTAAACATACAAACAGCTGCCGGCAGTACTGCTGAAACCGTTGGAAGATGGACTGAAGTATCAGCTCTCAAGCACACACAGCTGATTCACCACCAAATGATTTATTCATACAAGGCTGCGTACTTGCCAACAGCAGTTGGTTTCAGCACTGTATTATAGGTCAGTCTGTTCTGGGCAAAGGGAACAGAAGAAAATGGGTTCAGTTCACACTTCAGCCTCTAGTGGTTTCCAGGTGGGACTGTTCATAGTGGCAGTTTCTTCATTTTCTTTCTCAGCTTCCCCTCTCCTAGGCCTGCATTCCTAAGTGAATGGATATTTTCCCTCACCCTTCTTAAGAAGCACCTTCATTTCCTCTTGGAAAGGGAGTGAGATGAAAGAATCAGAGAAGACCTAGGAGTAGACAGACACCTGGTGGTGGGATTGGGAGAAAGAACATACTGGGGCTATTTTTTCAACATGGTTAAAGGAAGCAAGATGTCCACATAAAAGACTTTTAAAATAAATCAGTTCTCATTCATTTTGGAAATAGTGTTATTCCAGTTGCAATGTACAGTACCTTCCATCTGAAAATATGAAATTACTTGTAGATAGAGTAGCTTCCAAACAGCCCTGTACAGAGTTATACCTGATTTATGGTGGGGGCAACAAATGCACAGAGTTAAATGACTTGCCCAAGTCAAGACAGGAAGTCAGTGACAGAACCAGCAACAGAACCCAGGACTTCTGAGTTTCAGCCCTGTGGTTGAGAGAAGACCACCCTAATTTGGGACCAGTATGTAGAACCAAACTACATATCATACTACTTTATCACAGGAAATGTTTGTAACATTGCAGCAGACTGGTTGACTGCTGTCTTAGGCCTCATCCTGATTCCACAAGAATTGTGATGCCCCCAAATTTGGTAGCAACCACATTATTGAAACAAAGAATGTTTGTGTTACCCTTTATCAACAGTCTACATGGGCATCTAACACTTGAGGGCTTCATGCAAGAGAGGTGCAGAGGGAAAGAAATACTAGAAAGATAGTGAAAAACTGGATGAAAAAACAGACATTTTTTGTCAAATATTGTGACTTTAAATAATGACTTTTTAATGACATTTTTATTGGAAAGCATTTTTGAAAATTTCCTAATAACAGAAGTAGAACACAACTAATCAGTAACAGTCACCCAGTTATCTTTCTGGTCTAGACTGGTTCCACTCCTTTCGGCTCATACACTCCCCTAGAATCTTTCTTACATAGGGTCAACACTCATTGCATTAGACAGCATTACTTCCTTGAGCTATGTGAACAAATGATGAATACTATGCCTCATAGCCACTTGCAATAGCTACTCCTCCTTTCTTTTTCTTCAGATTCACATACTGCATGATTTGTGTGTGTTTTCAATATTTAGAACTACTAGCGCATGAAATAGGGGAAAACAATTTTTGAAGACATTCGTAATTAGACAAAAAAATACAGTCTGGTGTTGCCAAGATATTTGTAGAATTCATTTCTTCTATATCACCACATGACACAGCAAAAGAAATTCATGAAGAATAGTAACAAGTCAAAGGACAGGACAAAAGGCAAAAAAAAAGGGACAATCTGGATTAATGGTAAAATCCTTTGAATCTAGAGGACTGAACTATGAAGCTAATTTTAAGCACAGCAGCATCAACTCTGGATAAAAGTGGGTCAGGTGTTTAATGGAAAAGCACTCAGTGAAGCAAAAAAAAAAAGATTTTTCCACTTTGCAGAACAGCAAACTTTAGTTAAATAACAAGTCCAATGCCAGAGATTTCAGGAGATCAAAAGAATTGACATTCTCTCTGTAAGAACTCAGTAATAATGAGTTCTGTCACCATGAGGTCTGCACCTGAAAGGCATTCAGGACAAATCTACGAGTGTTCTCATCACATGCATTATGGGCCAGATTCATACCTGGTATATGTCATTAATAACAATGAAGTTGCATGACTCGAACCTGGCCCTGTGTTTGAAGGATGAAGAATAAAGCCATGAAAATCAATCAATCTACCCTTTTAAAATATCCAGACTGATGACAGTCAGTCAGTTGTAAAGAAGGGATAGTCCCATATACCTCATCACATCACATTTTGGACCTCAGCATCACAAATTTATAGCCAAGATGTCTGAGGGCAAGAGTTTTCTTACAATAGACATGTATCCTTTAACCATGAAATCAAATGTCCACACACAACAATGCATCTTAAACTTGAATTTGAATGACTAGAAAAGATTTAAAAGTAAATACTCAGTTCAAATCAGAGTTCCACATTAAGACTTTACCCCTTAGAATTCACCACTTCTGTTGATATAAACTCCTCTGGTTGTCGTACAGACATTAACAGTACTAGTCTGACTCTCAGAACAAGATCAGCTCTTAAATGAAGACAAAGCAGGACAACACAGCCCAGGATGCTCCACTTTCTGAATTCACCCAAGTTCCCTCACCTCCCCCCTTTGAGTTGTAAGCTGTTGGAGCTAGAACTGTTCATAGTCTGAGTCCTCATTGCAGCTCTCCTTAGTGCCAAATCCCAAAATCTTCCTGATCTTTGTGCCACCCAGGGAATCTCAAACAATGACTTTATGCCCCCTAAATGTCACCAGAATGGCACAAAAGAGATTATAGGGCTAAAAGCAACTCCCCTCCTACACACTATACAACTGTAGGAAAATGCAAATAGTGCTTCTGACTGGCCTAGGACTAAATCAAGTCCTCTACCTCCATTTATGGTGCTTCTCTCACCCTCAAACTGCATAAACATTGATCAAGTTCAATTATTCTGAAGTTAACATTTTAAAACAGAGATAAAGAACTAAATTAGTTAACCATTACAGCTAACTGAATTTTGATTTTCCACAAAAAGTTCCAGGTAAGTTAAAATTTCAGTTAACAAAAAATGGAGAAAAAAAAATTACTGAAAACCCAAAACACTTCCATGAAAACAAATTCTCACAAAAAGTTTGGTTCTATCAGAAGCCATTTTCATTGCCAAGTTTTGATGAAAAATTTTGGCTGTATAGATGTCCTGTATCATGAACATAACTAAACCATGACCCTAGCACATTTTGTACTGGCTAAAGCATTGTCCAGTGACAATGGGAGGTGCATACTAAAAATCAAGCCTTTGAAACGTGAACAGGAAATGTTAAATTTCTTCCTACTAATCGTTACATAGGACACTTAGAGAAAACTATAAAATCCCCCACACAGTACCCACTTTGCATTTCAATGAACACTTACGCCAGTGGTTAAATATAATTTGATGGGCCCTGTAACCCTCCTAATCTCTGGGCCCCCTTCCCATATTGTCTGGGCCCCCTTCCTGCATGTGTGGGCCCCAGCCTAGGTAGGCATTTGCAATCACTTCTCAGTACCACATGCATCAGTTATCGCTCCATAAAAATATTTATAATTTTATATGGCGTTTATGTCTATAGCAATTATTGTCATAAACCAGCAAACACTGCATAACACAATAAGTATTGTGATTAACAACGGTGGGGCGTAGGACCTGCCATCAGCCAGGGCAGGGCGGAGCTATGTCATGTTTGGTATCAATAGAAAGATAGTAATTTTCTGGGAATGATTATATAGTTTATGTCTAGGAATTGTATTTGGATTAGAAATTAGGTTAGTTAGGAATTTGGTGTTATATCTATACTTTAACTTGTGTGATTTTATGGAAATGTCTGAGAGAAGCGGCTGTGTACAACCATTGTGTCCTTAATGTTAAGGAATGTGCCAGCTACAATGGGCCCAGGGAGTATCCTGATGAGCCATTAAGGACATCATCAGGATACTCCCTGGGCCCATTGTAGCTGGCACATTCCTTAACATTAAGGACACAATGGTTTTACACAGCCGCCTCTCTCAGACATTTCCATAAAATCACACAAGTTAAAGTATAGATATAACACCAAATTCCTAACTAACCTAATTTCTAATCCAAATACAATTCCTAGACATAAACTATATAATCATTCCCAGAAAATTACTACCTTTCTATTGATACCAAACATGACATAGCTCCTATGGATTATAGCATTTAGGATATATGGATAGAAAATAATATCATAAATGCTTCCCTAAATCCAGACAGCGTCACACAGGGCTCTGCCCTGCTCTTTGGGGGGCATGCCAGGCTCCCCTGTGCCCCCCCCGGCAGGGAGAGCATTGGTGTAGTCCTGGGGTAGCCTTAAGTCAATTTAGGGCTACCCCAGGGCTACAGTGGCTTAATTCGACTTAAAAAAGTCGAATTAAGCCTTAGGTCGAGTAGAAAGGTGGTTTAATAAAATCGACTTAATTTTCCTTAAGTCGACTTTATTTTCCTTAAGTCGACTTAAGCAAGCTGCTTAAGTTGACTTAAGGAAACTGTAGTGTAGACGCAGGGTAAATTAAGTCGACTTAAGCAAGCTTAAGTCGACTTAATTTACCAGTGTAGACGCAGCCTTTAAGAGGGGGGTAATTCTGCTTCCTTTCTCATATTTGCTTGTCTGGTCTATTTCGATGGTATACTCTTTGGGGCAAGGTCTGTCTCCGTGTGTGTGTGCAGCACTTAGCATATTGATGCACTGATATTGATTTCAACCCAAATCAGAAATAATTATCAGTGATCTGTTGGAATAAAAATGCCAGTATTTTGGCATGGCATTATCTTTGTAGGAAGTCCTACAGTTGGGATAATTAATTTTACACACAAGTCTGCATGTCAGAGCTAGCAACGAGCAGGACCTTGGCATGCCAACCACAATGCATTTTCAAGTACCGAAGGTTTGCACTGGTTACCCTTTTGGAAAGAGGATTCATGATTCCTGTACAAATATCTACCTATCCCTTCTCACTGCCAAGGGTCTGGTTGACTCTGTCTCATCAGCTACGCTTAGTCTTCCATTTAAATGTAAAACTAACAAGCATCTGATGAAGTGGGATTTTCTCCCACGAAAGCTCATGCGATAAATAAATCTGTTAGTCTTTAAAAGTGCCACAGGACTCTGTTGTCTTTCTACAATAGACTAACACAGCTACCCCTTTGGAAGGAGTCCTGTGGCATTTTTAAAGACTAACAAATTTATTTTTCGCATAAGCTTTCGTGGGTGAAGTCCCACTTTGTCAGATGCTAGAAAATGGAAAACTTACAGTATGGGAAAGAAAGATAAATCCTGTGATTACACTTCATTACATCAGGTCAGATTACTTCAGCAAATCAAACAAATTGTATAGATTCAAACAGTGTGAAACAACATACCAGAAAGTACTGAGGTTGGGAAAGGTGAGAATCACTGTTTGTAATGGAAAACAAAAGCGTCTTCCCGTGGCACTTTTAAAGACTAATGTTTGTAATGACAAAGCCAGTTCCTGTCTCTGATGGAGTACTCCAGGGGCTCATTCACCTGCTCATCAGCCAATGTGACATGTGCCAACGCCCCTCAACCTTATACATCAGGCAAACTGGACTGTCTCTGTGCAAAAGAATAAACGGACACGAACTGACCTCAGAAATGGCAACATTCAAAAACCAGTTGGGGGTCACTTCAATCTCCCTGATCACTCCGTGAAAGACATGTCTGTTACAATTCTTAAACAGGCTAATTCTAAATCAAAGTTTCAAAGAGAAACCCAGAGTTAGAATTCATATGCAAATTTGACACCATCATCTTGGGTTTTTATAGAGACATGAACTGGCTTTCTCATAACAAACATTAGTCTTTAAAAGTACCACAGGACTCCTCCTCTGTTTTCCATTACGAACAGTGATTCTCACCTTCCTCAACCTCACCTCTTTCTGCTACGTTGTTCCACACTGTTTGAATCTATACAACTTGTTTGATTTGCTGAAATAATCTGACCTGATGCAGTGAAGTGCAATCACAAGATTTATCTTTCCCTCCCATATTGTAAGTTTTCTGTTTTCTAGTATCTTACAAAGTGGGACTTCACCCATGAAAGCTCATGCGAAAAATAAACTTGTTAGTCTTTAAAAGTGCCATAGGATTTCTTGCTTGTTTTGCTGAACTAGACTAACATGGCTACCCCTTTGGAACATTTAAATGCACTTTCCCTTAGATCTCCTCTGTGATATTTGAAACAGTTTAGTCCCATTCAAATCTTTCCTCCTTCAGTACAAGGAACTGTCACCTTTTGTGAAAAATGTGTCTAGACTAGGCTTAACAAGGAAATTCTTCATCTCTCATCAAAAGAGTAAAGAAGTCAATCACATTCTTATCAAACTCATCTGATCTTTTTGCTCTCCTTGCTGATGTCCCAAGTCTAGGATATTTATGCTTATATCAGTTGCTTTTTTTTCAATTTAACAGGCTGCCTGCCTGCCAAAGTAAAACATTAACTTTCTGCTTGATATGAAGGAAGAATGAGATGATAGCACATGGGTGGTGAGTGAAATAAATTCTGTTCAGTCCATGTGGAATGGGAAGATACTGAAAATGTATTTTAAAAGGAAAAAACACAGAATTTCAGTCATTTAAAAAGGTGGGGGTGCGACTCGCAATTTATATCACAGTGGAAGACAGGAACTGACCAGAAAAGGTACCATCTCTAAGGGTTGCTGGAGAAATAATAAATCTTTATATGGCTTGAGTTGAAGCCACTACAGACTAGGGTGAACCTGTTATTTGCACTGCTATATTTTTAGTGCCCTCTTCTCAAACCTCAACTGAGCTCCTAACAAAAGAAGGGCATATTTTTCCTCCCCATCCACTTGGGGAAGCTAAAATATATGTATTTGTTTGAATAGTATCAGCTTACCATCTGAAGAGAAGAGGCCATATCCCAGGAGCTACACCATGTTTTCACCAGAAGAGCATTGAGCCCTATCTCTCTGTATTCACTGGTACAGGACCAAGCAATCTTAGATGATTCTATTGTGCTTTTGCAGGTAGGTGCAATCAACAAAAAGATATTCGCTATCTTTAGATATTACAATCCAAAACTAATACAAATGAAAGGCAAAGACACAACATAGGTATCTCCCACCTTTGAACACACACAAAAAGACTGCAAAAAGCTATGCTATAGCCATTTGGGTCAGCATAAACAAACAAGTACAACCCTGATGATAATTTTTCTTCATATGGTGATGGATAGCAATCAAGAGAACGGGGGATATTGGACAATACTAAAAAGGCTGTTCCATTTATTCATGCGCATTTTTCCAACACTATTGACACTGTGTTTCTTTGGATGCACATCATCTTTGGCTACGTCCACACTTAAAAAGTTAAGTCGACTTAACTTTTTAAGTGTGGACATAGCTGTGGCTCCCTCCTGAGAAGGGAGCCACGGTCCCAGCAGAAAGGACCCAGGGGTTCCTTCTTGTTGGGAGCCCCGCTCTCTTCTCCCCAGACCTGTGTGGGTCTAGGCAAGGAGGGAGCTGCCGGTGCTTCGCTAACAGGGGATCCCCAAGGTTCCCCTGTCAGCGGAGCACAGGGAAGGCAGCTGCCGCACTCCGCTGACAGGGGAACCTCAGGGATCCCCTGTCAATGGAGTGCCGGCAGCTCACTTCTTGCTTGGACGAGAAGAGAGCAGGGCACACTTCTGGCAGGGGCCTCTCCGGTCCCAAACAATGGAGCCCAGCCTGCGGGGCCCAGGGAGAGTGCAGCTGTGGCTGCCTTCTTGTCAGGATCCCGAGGCTTCCCGGCAAGAAGGGAGCATGGCTCCCTTCCGGCGAGGAGCGGGGGGGGGGGGGTCCCGAGGAGAAGGGAGCCATGGCTCCTGTCCTCAGCCCTAGGTCGACTTAGAGAACTAAGTTGACCTAGGGTGTCCACACAGGGTTTAACTGTTTAGCTGTTAAGTTGACCTAAACAGTGGTATTTATTAAGTCGACTTAAAGAAGCCCCTTAAGTTGATTTAATGAAAGCCTGGTGTGGATATGGATTAAGTTAGGTCGACTTAAGCCTCCTTAAGTCGACCTAACTTTCTAGCATAGACATAGCCTTTGATTTCTGATAACCTGATTGGTACTAATTTGAGTTCTCTTGTTCACAGTGACATCATTACATCAGTCAGCCAATCTCTCTGCTACACATGGAGTTTGTTGCTCTGTTATCATTCCCATTGTAAACGTATTAATTAAACATATTATCACTCAAACAGATGGGCCTGAGCTGCAGCCTCTGAATCTGAACTTTCCCAACATATAGGGCAGGCTCAGAACTGTGGCTGCATCTCAGAAACTCCAGGTTCCTGTTTTGCCCACTACCACCTGGAAATGAACATTCCAGAAAGGACCAGATTCTCTTACCCTTTCTCATGTTTAGTAATACCCTGTTAGTTCCATTGACTTAAATGGAGCTACTAAATTACTAAGATACTGCTCAGAAGAAATAAAGGTGATAGAATCTAGCTGTGTAATTACAGGTGAAAGAAGAAATCATCCAGTCAGACTTCCTAAAGAAAATAAATAGAATCCTAATTAATGTAAGTACCTTTACAAATCTATAAGGGGAGTGACCCTACATGTTCCCATGGAGAGTTGAATTCCATGAAATCCAGCTGCCAAGAGGAATATCTCCCCAGCCTCCCTTTCCTTAGAATCCCTCCACAACCTCTCAAGCTCAGAGGCAAGAGGGCAAGTTACAGGAGAGCGAGGGAAAAGGGGCATTCTATTAAAATAACTGTGCACTCAGACTTTTGGAGCAAGTTTTCCAGATTTTACTGTACCCCAGATTAATCTTGTTTTGTTTTAAACACAATTTGTTAAGTGATTTGAGCTTTTACTCAGCACCCATCCCACTGGAATCATTGTGGTGAGAAAGAGGTGCGCAGCTACAAAAAAAGCATGCTTAGCGTTCTTAATTTACTTCCTCTCCCCCTACTTACAGCAAGCTGAGATCCACACCAACTCTGTCTAGGCCAGCATGGAGTGCAAGTTCAGTGTGGGGGCCTATAAGAACGCAAATAGCCTTTGTGCAGGAATAGGAGCCCTTTTTCCACACCAGTCACAGAGAAGCTAGAAGGGTGCCATATGGCCTGCTCCTGTGGATTCCAAATCCTGCAACCTCCATTTAGTTCTGCACAGAGAACCTATTGACTGAAGCTGCAGAAAGTAGTTTTCACCCAAGGGGAAATTTCTGAAGTGCTGAGCTCTATTAGAATGCCAATTTGTTTAGTGTACTCGGGGCAGAAATTTTCTCCACTATTTTTTAATGTGAATGAGGAGCCAGGAAAGAGCTTTGAGGGTTTTATTTTATATAATTTTTTTAAAAAACAATAGGTTTTATAACTTCAGGGAATTTTTATACTCTGTTCATTATTCTCTGGTCCAAACCAAATTAATCAAACCCTGACTCAAGGGGAATTTCCCTGAGTAAGAACCTCAAGATAGAGTTCAGAAAGTCTGATGAGTTATAGCTGCTGGTTCTCTCTACACTAAATACACAAAGTCATGGCCTTTCAGTACAGAGATAATGTGGAACCAACATGGGACTGGAAACTTAGATTCTTATTTCAGCTGTGCCAATGAGACTGTGTTAACGGATCTGGGCTATGGAGCTGTGTAATTACACTGCAGACGTTCAGACTCAACCTGGAATTCAGGCTCTGGGACCCCACAAAGAGCTGGGTGGAAAGGGTCCTGGAGCCTGTGCTCCAGCCTGAGCCTGAACATCTATACCACAATTAAACAGCCCCTTAGGCCAAGTCTGAGTCCACTGACATGGCTAGCTGTAGATGTTTTATTAATTAACAGCAGCATAGACGTAGCCTAAGCCATTTAGGCAAATATGTCCAAAGTTGCTTCTAACTTCAGGAGCTGCTAAGGACACAATGACATAGACGGACAAAGCACTCACAGCTCCCCTTGGCTTCTGCTGCAGTTGTGACTACCCAGGTGTTCTGATCATCAGAAGTCAAAGACCTATTAAAGTGGAGACTCCAAAAAAAGAAGACAAAGTCAGAGGCCATTTTGGAAAAGTTGACCTTAATTTCTGAAGGGCAATTTCATCTCTGGCATAAGTGGGAGCACACTTCCACAGAGATCTCTACCTGCTTACATCAATGGCAAATCTGCCTCCAATTGACTAATAGATACATATATGGGGGTAATACCTACCCACATCAATGGATGGTGCTAATAAGAGATACATATTAATATAGACAGAGACTTTAGGGTATATAGAACAATTTAATAAGTGCTTCCCTTATAGCAATATGTTTCTGTGCAGATTACCTTTTCCCTCTTTGGTAATTAAACATCTAATTTACCAAGCAAACCCTATGCATATTTAAGGTTTAGAGCACATATTTCTCCTGCTTGGTGTATTAAACATACAATTTGTTCTTGCATAATTCAAGGGATTCACAGAAGTTTATTTTGGAGTTTTTCTCTGTACTTCCCTTGAAAAACTGCTGCTGGCAGACCCAGGCTTCAAACACTTCATAATTTTTAATATGTTGTATTCCAAAAAATTAAAATATATGAGACTAGATTACTATATCCTTACACATGGTGAGGAGCAGCTTCTTCTATAGAAATCCCCTTGACTTGAATGGGACTACTAACAGGGATATCAGCACCTGTCCAACAGAACAGCAATCACAGCTTCTGTATGAAATGAAATACCTTTCTGTATTAGCCCAGTATATAAGATTTGAGAACGCACGCATTTCAATATCCTTTGCTGCGCAAGGTACAAATACTGTGGAACAACTCAGTTAAGCAGTGTTGGTGTTGATCTATGACTGTTATCTCTAAAATATCACAGTGATAAAACATACATAAATACACAGATGCACACACATTGGCTATGGCTACACTTGTTAATTTAAGTCAACTTAGTGCGTCTACACTTAAAATTAAAGTCGACTTAAAGGGGAACTTAGAAAATCGACCTAGAGCATCCACACTGGATGCCTAGGTCGACTTCTAGGGGCTTAAGGGGACCTAGGGGAGGTCCATAGGGGTTGGGGGGGCACCCCTTGCCCAATGCCAGGGGGATCAGCCTTTGCCCCATTGTACATAGGTACAATGGGGCAAAGGTGGTCAGGGACCCTGGCAGGGCATAGGGGCAGGGCTCTGCCCTGCTCTGTGGGGGGGGGAGCATTCCAGGCTCCCCCTGTACCCCCTACCCCAGCAGGGAGGGCATTGGTGTAGTCCTGGGGTAGCTCTAAGTCGATTTAGGACTACTCCATGTCTACACTGGCTGGCTTAAGTCGACTCTAAGGAGTCGACTTAAGCCTTAGGTCGAATTCAAAGGAGGTGTTATTAAGTCGACTTAATTTTAATTAAGTCGACTATATTTTCCTTAAATCGACTTAAGCAAGCTGCATAAGTCGACTTAAGAAAACTGTAGTGTAGACGCAGGGTAAATTAATTTACAAGTGTAGATGCAGCCATTGGTATGTACTTCCATACACACCTGGAGAAACATAATGTCTGTTTAAATTATAAAATGTAAAATAACTGTATATCATTAAGACAAATACTGATTCTGGTTCAAATTAATTATTATTATGGAACGTCCTTTGATGTTTTAGTGTCTCCTAACAAAATTTACCATATACTATTTTCACCATAATACACAGAATAACTCTGACCTACTGTCAAACAACCTGTCTTACTGGCTTACATTAATGTGCTTCAGGAAATAATTGTTTCAACTATATTTTCCTCCAAGAAATGCAAATATGCAAAGCAGCAACTTGTTAAAGGTTAATGGTACCAAATATGCAATTCTTCTCTTGTAATAGTCCTTGAGAGTTTCTGAGGTGATTAAATGTATGGACCATGTATCCACCTAATCCCAACAAATCAACATTTTCTTCTTAAATGTCCTTTCATTTTCACTTCTTATCACGATGCAAAATAGCATTTCTTTTTCATATTTATCTAGACAGAGGAACTCAGAAAATAGGTGTTGAAACAGAACAATTCATAATGGACTTCGCTGAAACTGGAGACAGTAGCAGCCACATCCCAGGAAAGATGTATAACTGTATCCTATGATAAAGAGTGCAAAGTCTTCTAAAGGCTGATAAAAGCCAGAATAACTTTTTCTCTGTAAGCAGTAAAACTTATTTGCATGATCTTATTTTAACCGAAGTTGCAATGCTAAAGCTAATAAATACAACAGGCAACGTAGCTTCAAACAGATTTTTTCTCCTTACCTTTTATTTTTCTAAGCACCTAGGATGTTATGGAAAGATGTTCAAGAGACAGCAAGAATGAGAACCAAGTATACGTGCTAGAACTAGTAAGTAAAGCACACAATCACTGACAAAGTTTTACAATTGTCCTCCTAATAAAGTGCTTGCTGCTGGTTTCCTGGAAACCTTGTATTAAACTTTGTCAAGTAATTCTTATGGGGCTACCAACCTTATCTTTTGCAGGTTGTCATGAGCTCTGAAGCAGGAGACAGTAATTGTTCAGTATCAGTGGTTAGTTGAAGGTTATTTTAATGCCTACCTACTTGATAGCTCACTATGAAAAATGGCTCTAAAGTTTCCAGGAAAAGCAGCTGCTCTAAGGTATATCAAATTTAGGAACATTTTGAATTCACAGTAAATCTACTCCTTGCATTAAACAATGAAGCATTCTGCACAGCCACATTTTTATTTAAAAGATCATTGTTTAAGATTCAGCTTCATGCCTTTATTTAATGTTTCCATGTTCCTGTTTGAATGACATTGTTTGTAAAACTGATAGAGAAAATAAGAAGTAGAACATCTTTACCGGTCAATCTTTTTCAAGTATCTTCAAAAAAGGATATTTACATTGCAATCAGTAAAGTATTCTCTTGAAACATTCATGACTTTAGATGTCAAGGATGAGACAAGAGATTAATGATAAACATTCTGAAAAAAGAGCTAAGATGTGACAAAGGAATTGTTTATCACAGAAAAGTACTTTTGAATAACCTTAGTATTTTTTATTGTACCGGCAACTTTAGCCGATACCTGATAATAAATAAGGCTTCAAACAATTAGAATAAAATGAGAAGTTATAATAATAAACTTACTAAAATGAAAAGCTTTATCTTAATCAGAGTTGCAGTATACAATTTAGTTTACCAAAACCATACAGTTCTGTATAGAAGTTCTTGAAACCATCTTAATTATAGGCAGATAATTGCCTAAGATTACCTGCGTGTCAAACTCTGCTTAAAATCAGAGCCTGAATTATTATATGGAGATACACAAAATGCCTTAAATATTTCATTTATCTAAAGAAAGCATCTTGAAGTTATTTAAGCTTCTGTTCAGTTCACCGGTTACCCAAACACTGCATACATACAGATTAAAGTAGAATGCTCTGCAGCAAATTGTTTTCCAAACCAAATATTTTCTATTTCTTAACATCCTACCTTCATAACTGTTTTCTAGGAGACCCAGATGCTCAAGTGCTTTCACAAATGCAACAATTATCACCAGTACCACAATCATTTCAAGTCCCTCCAAGTTCATCTTGAAAAATTATTCACATGAAAGCATCTTTTCAGGGAGAGTCCTGACTTCAGAGTTAGACTTTAATTAAAAAGCTCTCCTGGTCCAAGACATGCCACAGACCCAGAGAAATACAGTGCAAAAAAACTCCAGCATGTTGCCACTATAAAACATTTCTGTTGACAGCAAAATGAACACAAAGAATGCAAGGAAGTCATATCTTACCATGTCTGCATCACTTGCCTGCATGGATACAGATGTTTCAGTCTCTAAGGCAACAGAATATACAGTAGCCACTTTGTTTAGCATTCTCTCTCTGTGTAAGCCAAATTCATCAAATCATTTTTGATATCTGGTGATGCTTCCCTACACCAGCTAAGTTACAGATGCAAACTGCTCTCACACCGTAGTACCTAATAACAACCAAACACAATTTGTTTGATGCCAAAATGAAACTTTAGGAAGTGCAAAGCAATGACAGGTAGAGAAAACAAACGACCACAGCTTTGCCATATGTACAGAAACCCACCTGCTTTTAATTATAAGGGCTTATCAACGTGTTGACTAATTTTTCCTCCCAGTGTAGATATATTTTATGCTGAATACAAGAATCTACCAAATATTACAGTCAGTGCTGAGTGATTTGGAAATGAAGCACAGTGAAAGTTTGAGGATAATATAATAACAAAACAAAATATAATGATGCATGTTGTATGTGCAGACGGTAGGGTAACTGAATTTAGGTTATCTCTCAGCTTCGATTTCATGGCAGGTTCCAAGTGAGGGAGGGCAAACAATGGTGTCAAGGACAACACGCCTTCATCGCCAAGGCTGTGTGCTATTTGCTATTCAGAACAAGGGAAAAGCTTTTGAAAAGTGCTTATGACTGGCTTTTCAAGTGTGCAGCACCTACAACTTAGACCAGAGACTTTGGGCACCTATGTTACTATATAAGGGCCAGATTATCAAGGATGTGCAGCACACAATATTCACTTCACGTGGAACGCACTTTTGACAATCTGGCCACCTATTTTGGGACTAAATGTGAACTGAGATCTCTGAAAATATGATCCATAATGATTCCTGCATTTGTCTAAAGTTATTCATTGCATTATCACTTCCCAACTCATTTTAACTCTTTGGGATAACTTGACTGTGAGAGAGCTATTAAAAAAAAAAGCTGTACTCTATATTTAGTGCCTTTTGATTTGCTGTTAAGCCTGACCTGATCCTATGTCATACACTTCCCTGCATTTAATTTCCTCCCATTCTGTAAATTTCCCATCTTCAAAGCATCTGATGAAGTGGGATTTTCTCCCACGAAAGCTTATGCAATAAATAAATCTGTTAGTCTTTAAAAGTGCCACAGGACTCTGTTTGTTTCTCTATATTTAGATTACTATTGTATTATACTCACCTGACTGATTGAAATCTGACTATTTTCAGGCTGTAACTGAATACTAATCATCTGTGCACGTCTATCACTTACCAACATTTTATGGTAAGGTCTCCCAGGATACCTTTGTGACAAGCCGCATTAAGGCTTAAAATGTCATTGTAGGGTCTTGGGCAGGCTCTCTGTACAGAGAAAGACTTTCATCTTTTTTAAATTAAGTAAGGGGACCATTCCTGATCTCACTTAAGTGAGACTTTTGTCATTGATTGATCAGAACAGAAGAAGACTGAAGGAGCATTTAAAAAGCTGGTATGTGTTCTTCCTGTTAAGTTTTCATAGTATTTGTGTTGGGCTGATGGGAAGGATGGTGCATGGCTCCTTGTGTTACAAGTTTGAATGAACTGCTCTTTCCAGTATGGTTATGCTGATACCTTGAACAAGTCGTTCTATTTCAGAGCTATTACTTTGCTATCAAGATGTGAAATATTGTAAGTATCTACAACTTTCACCTTTCAGTAACAATAGATTGGCCTCCCATGTTACTGCCAACCCTTTTTGCTTCAAAATCAACTGTGAGGATCTCAAAACTCTTTATCAGCATTTGTAACGTGAGGCTCACAACAGCCCTGCAAGGTAGATAACTCCTTCTTCCCCCTGAATTATCACTTTACTTGCCATGAAAGTGATGGTCCCTTCTGGAGCAGGACACAGGTGTTTTCCATTGCTGGGACACATCAGGTACAATCCAGACTAATGAGCAATTGTGTCACCCCTGCCTGCAACCTTAGGTGCCTTACTATGCCTTGCTGAAGTGACTTCCATATGAGCCCTTCACATACAGCCTTCCAGCATGCAAGCCAGGCCTGCATGTCTGTGCACAATTGCCAGCTACCTTTGGGTTACCCTCTGGCTCTCACCAACCTTGGGTATACTGCAAGGTGACCTCACTTATACACTTACATCTCTGGAAGAAAATCCAAGATTGATGTATTGTCCAAGAGAGGGTTGGGCAGTACAGGACAAGTCTGTTATTTCTTTAATAGAAATAATATGCACAAGTTGCCACCCAAGTAGAGTTTCACAGAAACTTCACTTTAAACAAGCTAGATGAGATAAAACAATAAAACAAGTTTATTAATTACAAAGAGATGGATTTTAAGTGAGTACAAGTAATAAGGCATAAATGTCAGAAATGGTTACAAGAAAAATAAAGATAAAACACTACTGCTGCCTAACTTAATAAATTAGGTTCAATTCAAAGTCAAGTTCTCACCACATTTCCAGCAGTTTTTCTGATGAAATTTTATAGATCAGGACCTCTCCCATGTTCCAATGGCTGCTTACTTTGTCGCTTTAAGTGCAGTGAATCGATGGGTAGGGAGGATAAGGTACCATGGGATCTTTATCCCTCCTTTTTATAACTTCAGTCCCTCTTTAAAAAAACAAAAACAAAAACAAACATCTCCAGCAGGATACCAGGAGAGAAAGTCTATGGGAAAGGATGTTCCCTGCTGCTTTTCTCACACCTTGTGAGTTTACTGTACTGCCCCTCCAGCTTGGTGACTTTTTTTTATTACTTAAATGCAAACCTAGCAGAGCACACATTTCTTTGCCAATCTCAATTTGGAACATGAGAATAAAACCATCTAGCAGAATCTTACAACTTCAATAATGCTGCCCTACATTTTGTCAGGATGATATTGATCAGCAAATTATGAGTTTTCATATGATACCTTACAAGGCATACATCATAGAAAGATTATTACATTTAGGCATGAATACAGGAGTACATTCTATTGTAACTACACAGTTAGTTTCTACAACATTTCAGGACAAGCAGCAAAGAAGGATGCCATATCAGATGGAAACTTATGGCAGAAATTAGGCAGCTGGAAAAAAAATGCCTCACATTTGGCCAGCATGGCAGGGTTAAAGCCTTTTCTCTTTCAAAAGGTAGGAATGGATAGATCATTCATGAACACAAATAGTCAGAACCTCAGTTTCATTTCTTACTGAAGAGATAGGATGTCCCAATGCCATTTCTAGCAATAACTATATTTTCCTTGGAGATCTAGCTGTAATACAGTCCAACCTTGTTTAGCATATAAGAGCCGATAAAACAAGGTTTTTATGACTATATGCTGTGCATTCATACACCAGCTATTTTCTTACAGCAATATGTATATTAAACTCCTAATCTAATCTGCAGCTGCTCTTTGAGAGTCAGTCTTTTAATACCAAAGAAAAGATGCAAGGCAACTAGGAAATAGAAATGTATTTTAGGAGCAAAATATCCAGTTTACTCAGTTTTCTCAGACCTGATTGTTCATTCTGGCCTCACTAAATTCAGTACAAGATAGTAAGGAAGGTATACAGGTTTCTTTAAGCCTCCTCATATTTCAGGGCTCTTTGGGGCTTTTCTGTTCTCCAAAGTAAGTTTGGGTGGGCAAATCATAAGGCTTTATACCCCTTCTAGGCTACATAGTAGTGTAAAGTATCACAGGGGAATGGGAAATCAAGTCCTCTGTGTTTACCACCAAATACAAATGCATAATCCAAATTTCTGGTTGTGCTACTTGTACAGAAATCAGCCCCCAACTGCTGCTTAACAAGTGCTACCACCTTGGCAAACTGTTTTCACAGAATAAAGGGAAAAAATTATACAAGCTCATATGAGGACAAAAAAGTTGCATCAGGGGGAAGACGGAGATTGGATCAGAGGCACAGATGATATGTAACATTCCCCTACAGCTAGCCTTTCAAAGAACTATTTTCACATGCTCTAGGGATGCAGAAGGGAGCCTAAATTGGTATAACATTTACTCTCACCCTTATTTTAAATTGCAGCTCCCTCCTACTTCTTGCTGTCAAAGTTACACCAACTTATTATTGCAATGGGCTGCCATTAAAGGTCACTGCAGTAAAAGGAATGCCCTGTCTTAGAAAGGGTGGATACAAGTATGCAGCCAGCCAGAAGGTTATAAAGGAGATATCATGATGCTAATGGCCCAACCCATGCGGCCACAGGAAAGGTGAAGGGATGCTTCCATATGTGTTTAAGCATTGCGAGTGAATTAGTAGAAGCTGGAGAAATGCAGCAACATACAGTTTTGACTTGTGAGTCCATATGAGTACCTGAGAGGTCAAGGAAGAGAGTTGTTGCCTGCGGCAGATCAAAGGTACTGGACTCGAGAATTCTGCCATAGGATATTTCCTATGTGCTGTTTGTTATCACCCATCCTTCAGGACTTCTGTACGTTTTGTCAATAAATTAATTTCACAAACAAAATATCCTGATTGAATCACCCATTTCATTTGGGAAACTGAACTGGGAGGCCCCCAAAACCTGCCACATTTCAGTAGAGGGACATTTACTATTTCTATTGCTGCAGTGTCTAAGGGTCTTAATCAGAGATCAGGGCTCCACCATGTGAGGCCCTGTACAACAAAGACGAGCCCTTCCCCAACAGGCTCACCAAGTGCATTAATTATTTTGGAGTAAAGGCCAGATGGGAAGCTATTCCAGAATAGTTTATTCCACAGTAGTACTCCAATCAATTTCCCTGTGTAGACAAGCCCTTACTGGTACGTAGAATTTTCAGCATGCATTTAAGACTCTAAGGTAGAGGATCAGCCAGCCTTGGAGTCCAAAGTCCTCTGTTTACAGAATACAGGTAGCCCATGCAACAACATAAGTCAATGTGCTTAACCTTGATGAGGAAGAGAAGATAGTTCATACTTAGGTGCTACTCCATTACTGGCAAAAATTCTGCACCCTCCATGCTGTGGTGGTGGTTTAGGTGGTTTCCTCACTCACAGGGAACAGAAATGAGTTGGGAAACCAAAATGAGGCCAATTTCACATACACCAAAGAGCAACCCCGAGAAAGAAATGATCAGAGGACCAGGCTTGACTTTAGGATTTATATTTTGTATTACAAATAGAAAGGACACAACTGAAACAGGGTCCCACCTGTGTTAGGTGCTGTACAGACATTCCCTGTCCCAAAGATTTTGCAATTCAAATACATTGACAACAGCTGAGAGAAAAGGGGTCTGAATGGAGGTAGAGCCAAAGAGGCTGAGTGACTTCCATAAGGTCACAGGGGAGACCTAAACAAGGCCAGGAACTTGAACCCAAGGCTCCCAAATTCCACTCCAATGCTTTAATCACAAGACTAACCTTTCTTTATGATCTCTGACCTGCTGTTCAAATGCAAAGGTCATGGCAGAATGACCTCAGCATTTAGCAGGGATTCAACCCAAGAGGCTGCCAGCACTAGAAATACTGGCTTCCCTCTACTTTTGTGAAGTAAGGCTGTTATTGTCACTAGGATCAGCCACTGGAGGGACTGTTACAATCACAAAGCCAGTGTATTACACAACCATGTGGCAAATTCAGATGCAGGAATTGCCTGACTAGTCCAGAGTGCCTCCTTCCAGCTCTCAGATGGCTGGATATGAATTTAGTTCCCCAGACAGTTCCCATTCTTTCAGCAGAGTCTTACTACAGTAGAAGTTGGCAGATCCATCGTTTTATTAATAGTATGATTATAGTATAAATAGGAAGCTTCATCACACCACTGTATCTTTGCATGCACATCTTTTTTAATACAGCTTTGTTAACATTATCATGGCAAGTGTTTCAGCTCCTACTTTTTCAGACATCTCCTCAAATGCTCCCAGTATTTCCTCCAGTGTTAATAAGTGCTAAATTCAAGGGCAATTTGTTCAGTGAATAACATCCATGTCCAGCAATACCATTTCTTTTATATCATGGCACAATAATATGCAGTGAGAATTTAATGCAAATGTGAATTAAGCCTGGGAAGAAGAGAGCAGCCCTCATTTTCATATTTCACATGGTGGATAACAAGAAGCCATTGGTATAATGGTTAACTGGTCACAGCATAGCACTGCTGTCAAAAGATTCTCCCTTTGCCCTTCTCCTTTACAGACTCCTGGCCCTATTTTAATTCAACACTCAACTTCAGTATAAATACTATCAGTAGTATTTGAACGGGTGGCCTGTGATTCTTTCGACAGGGGAAATGTACCCATTCACACCCAATGTATAACGTTTAGCTATTAAAAGCTCACTTTTTCTAGTGAAGCAACAGTACATGGACCCGGGAGATGGAGCCAACACCCCCACTGCTGCTTCCTTGGCCGGCAAAGCCTGAGGCAGGCCCTTTGCTTGACAGCAACTTCTTGCGACATGCCTGGGGCCTGCCTCATGTGGGCTGGCACCAAAGAGGCACAAGACCTATCCCTTCCCCTCACAGCCCAAAGCTTAACTGCTACAGTCCTGCCATGGCCTCACCAAGCAGCGGTTACCACAGTAGCAGTCCTATAAAATGACTCCTGGGCATCGTAAAATTGCCGTGGTAACAAGGCCACTTCTTGAGGCACCATTTGCTATACTGAGCTTTGAGCCCCAGGCAGCACTACTTTCTGCCAACTTTGTGGCTTTGCACTTCACTGCCAGATAGAGAGAGTTGGTGTATGTAGGTAAGACCAGAATTTATCCTTACATCTCCCTATCTTTAGCAATTGAATATTAAATACATAAGATGTGTTTTGCAGCTTTTGGGAATTCTTGCTCTGGCTGTCCCTCATTTGCCTGGGCTGGCGAAGCTCCCATGAATATTAAGGATGCTTTACCCAATATTGTAAACGAGGAACAGTCAATCATAAAAATATCGATCATAGGCTACTATTTTGCTAGTTCTGCTTGTAAACAAGGCGATGCGATATAACATTATAATGAATGTCATAGGTTACCCCATTCTCTAGGTCTGCAAAGCAGGCTGAGGGCAACTGAGAAGACCACCTTTTCCACAAGCTGGTTAGAAGGGTTGTTCCAATTTTGTTATCCCTTTGGGATATTCTCTGTTTAAATAAAATTAAACATTAATTAAGGAAACCCAGCAAAGGCTGTGCTTTTTCCATAGAGAACAGCAAGTGACCGGAGTGGGATCCTGTTTGTATAGATTAAGCCAGTCACTCTTCCAATTAAGATTCAGAGATCACATGTCCATAGAACTCTTCCATGGTCTATGGAATTACTTCTATGATAACAGTGAACTAGCTAGCAGAATCAAAGCAGTGATGCTTCTTAATTATAGTCTAGCCAAGGACATTTTTTAAAGAAGGTTGTCAGCAAATTCTGTTTTGAACTTAGTTAACAAAAAACCCCAACAAACAAAAAAATAAAAGCAGCAGCAGCAGCAGCAGCTATCGGGTGCACTCCTGCTGACTGCTTGAAGGAAGTGTTTTGATGGTGTTAATTTCAACTGTGATCAGATTTGCAGACAACTGGAAGGGAAGCAAGCAAACAGGGTGATGACAAAATGCAAGTGGGTAAGGGGGGAGCCATCAATAACAGATGTGAATTCCTACCTCTTGCAAGAGGAGGTAAGCAGCAGAGATACAAAATGGGGGCTATAAGCAAGCAGCAGCACCAATCACGTTAGAACAAGTAAATTTTTATTTTGTCTCCTGTTTAGAAAACAGAACTCTGTTCTGTTGCAGAGAAGGTGTAGAATTGGGGTCTGGAGGGGAGGTAACCACAAAGGGGCTGCTTAGCAGTCAACAACATAAGCTAAACTGAAAACCACTGGCTAAAGATTCCTATTTGCTCCCTGAAGAATGGTCTCAGATCTGATCCCCTAGATTAAGATAGCTGTTCAATGTAGTGAGAAATTTCAGTGTGATGACAGTGAAGAGTTTCCACATGTACAGCATATTAAATGCCTTGATTAGTACTTCCTTGTAAATGAAATTACTGCTAAAGACAGCCATAAGGCCACTTATTTTAACCACAGCGAGGAAGAAGATTATTGTATATTGAAAGACTGAAAAAATAAAGGTTTCAGAAGTTAACTAAAATCTTAAAGGTGATATTATTTCTCAGCCCAGACTTTACTCCATACATCAAGCCTCACTGATGAAATGGAGTAGGAAGAGGAACACAGAGTACCAGGCAAATTTGAAGAAGGTGAAAGGAAACATGTCAAATAGGCAGCTCCTAAATGAAGCCTCAGGTGATTGGGTTTATACTGCAATGTTCCCAACTGACAGATTGCAGCTGCAGGCAACATGTAAAAACATCTTTACATTAGCACTGGCTGTAGAAATGGACTAGCTTCTTTTTAAAAAATGTAACATGAAGGATGCAACACAGAAGCAAGCAATTAAAGGTAGGTTTGGTACAAGAACAGCAAACCTGATTGGGAAAGCGAGGGAGATGTACAAGCAATTTACCTTGAAAGCTGGAGACTGATTTATGTCCTTTTAAAAGGTCTAAAGACATCATGAACTGCAACAATCTACAATATACTAGAAGGGACTGGAATAAATAGGAGAGTTGCCTTCGCTTTCTGAACCTTAACTAAAGCAGGTGAAAGAAAACCATACTCCTAGAGAAAAGGAAGGTCCAAGTGCCGTATATGGACTCTGAAAATTCCATGTTTCCACATGATGAGGAAGTTTATACAGTTACCAACAATAAGCCTACTATAATTCTTTTGCTGAAGATTCTGTATGAAGTATCTGCAAAGAGCACTCATTCTGGCCTACTGTTCTAGCATCGGTATAAGCATTTTGGAAGACATGGGAACACTGATGCATTATCTTGGTTGCCACTGGATTTCCTTAACAGTATGAAGAGTCGTATCTAAATCTGAACGAATCACTTTGAAAGCATATGAGGCAAGATCATGCATTTAAAAACATCTTCTACAGCCCAATAATTCATTAATTTCACTTAGTTTTGGTAATTTTTCTGTAGAAGGTGGATTTAGGAATGGGATTTTATATTATTGAGTTTATGTAGTTATAGAAGTTTGTTAGGGTAGGCCCAAGCCTGAACCAGTTTTCAAAGGCCTTAGCATACAACTCACATGAACCAATGCCAGAACTCAGACGCCATATAGTCTGCCTCAGCAACCTTGGAAACTTACAATGTTACAAGGAATACCCTGCACATAGTGTGTGAGAACCAAGGGCTATGTTGCAAAGCCTTGTAATGGCTATGTTGCAAAGATTTGGCCCTGCTTAGAGCGTATGGGAACTGATAGCTATGTTGCAGATGTGTAAAAGCGTATGGGAGCCAAGGGGCATTGTTGCAAAGAGTGTAAAAGCGTATGGGAACCAAGGGGCCATGTTGCATTTTCATGTCACATTCAAAAGAAATCAAATCTACATATCTATCAACATATCTGGTGGCACATCCTGGAAAGCATTCTGCAGTGTCCAATCAACTGTTATCTTCATGCTGGAACTATATTTCAACATATTCAACATTTCAAACAACTTAGATTTAAATTTTTCTATCACAGTACAAGACTCTCTCAGGAACTAAAGCATCACACATTAATGTACAATATAATAGCACCATTTTCAATAGGACTGTCTCTCTTGAAACTAGTTCCAAAGGGGTTAGTCATGTTAGTTTAGGTCAGCAAAACAAACAGGGAGTCCTGTAGCACTTTTAAAGACGAACATGAAAGCTCATGCAATAAATACATTTGTTAGTCTTTAAAAGTGCTACAGGACTACTTGTTTGTCAAAATGAATCTAGTTTTTCTTTATCCACGAATTACAGACGTGGTTAATTAAATTGTATATATACATAATTTGAATTAGTCTAGACAAGGACTAAATTTTAACTCAGAAAAGAAATATATATATAAACATTTTAAAGTGCCTATAAGGGTCCCTGGTTGTGCAATTTTATCACAAATTCATCAACAGGAGTTTCTGGTAGCAAACTTAAGTGTCACTCTGAAATAGCAAGCTTAGTCGAAGTTTACTAACTTTGCTCCAGTTCTTATCTACTAATGATAGGAATAGAACACAGGTCTCGTTTGCTTGAAAATGAAATCCAGGCAAAGTCACACCTCACAACCAAAATACGAGGGTATATGTGGAGACATGTTCCCTATATTATAGCTCAAAAAAGCCAGCATTATACAAATAAATGAAGATTCGGCAGGCTACCTGACAAACCATACCTGACAGGAGGTTAATAGCCTGTCTTTTATGCCAAAAAGCTCATTTCTCTTGTTGTGCTTTCTGTTAGATCTGACCACTAAAAAGCATTTTCAAGGTTACCAAGCAGTGCGTTTTTCTCCCCCATCCCTCCTTTTAAAAAATTAGAGTTGAAAATTGAGTTCTGTTGCAGAAAAATCACTCTGGGAAACAAACATGGCCCTGTCCAGCACACAAAGTCTTGGATGTTCACATATTGGCTCATCATCTATCTACACAAGATTTGCAGCACCGTGATATAGAGCATTTTCAAACTGCTGCAAGGACAGGAGGAAGATGAGCTGCTGATTCTGTCCATGAACAGTCATTACACGGTCACATCCGGAGAGGAAATTACTTATGAGAGATATTGGAGGGAAAATATATATGATTGGAGGGAATATATATATCTTGGATAAGGAGAAGGTGATAAATGTCTATACATCTCTGAAAAGTGTAAACATCAAGGAGGAAGGGAAATTGTTTAGGAAGATTTAAAGCATATAACTAGAAATAGGAAGGACTGATCCACAGGAAAATTCAGAGCCTAATCCTGCTTTTCTTACTCAGGGAAGAATCCCATTAAAATCCAACAGGGAGTTCTTTATCTGAGAGCTTGTCTATACGGACAGAAAGTGTGCAATAAGCTGGGAAGTAGGTATATAGAGCATTTGCTTGCTGTGCACTAACAGGCCATGTGTACCCTGCTGGTGCACACTAAATGTACCACCGTACACCTTGATCTACTCCTAAACGAGTGAACAGAAGTTCTACTGAAGTCTCTGCACTCAATAGCAATGTACACCACTGATAAGTTTTCTTGATCATGTCTGCCAAGTTTGAGCATTAGTGAAGAATTCACTCATCTCCTGAAGTATTGTCCCAATATGTGCTGGACTTAGAGTGACATTTGAAATTGAGTCCCCAGTGTAGTGAGTTACCTCTCATTTTTTCTAGTGCCCTGGTCAGGAATTGGAACAAAAACTTGCCATGTAATACCCCTGCCTACTGACAGATACAAATGCACGCGTGCGCACACACACACATCACACATCCTATTTAAGTAATGTCTAAGAAATCTGAATTTACATTTTGCTCCATATTACTGAAGACCAATGGTTACGTTGTGCAATAATGAACTACAATATTAATCTCCATTTTTCTACCAGTACTAAGCACAACTTTGATCTAAGAAGGCTGTGAACACATTGTCAGTAGCCCTAAATATTAATCTACTGACTAGCCTGCTGAATGTTTTATATGTCTTCATGTTCCCAGGGTACAAGGACTGAAGAAATTAAGTTTAATTTTAAACTTAGTGGTCCAAATAATATTAAGTCTTACAAACCACTCTGTATAATAGGTCCCTTTTTTTATTATCTACACAGACATCCACACATTAATTCCTGTTCACTTAGTTAGTCTTAGATATTAACAATATAAGAGTCATTAACAAGTGATGGGAGGGCTTCAGTAGACTAATGCCTTTGGTTTGGGAATCACTCAATGCATGCATTTATCCACACTGTTTGTATGTCTCTGTGTCTACAAAAATTGGGCTCAACATATAAAAACAGGGTCTCTCCTGACATTTTTGATACTTCTATTTTAGTGCAGAAAAGAAAACCTTTGAGTACAAAGCTGTTCTTTGTCTATTTCTGGTCTAACAACAGAAACTACAAGGATTTACACACATGAAACAAATTTACATGAACTTTATTCAAGAGACAGGATTGGGGCAGAGGCTTGCCCATATAAGAACAGTATTGCATGGTACAGGAGTGCAGGAAAAGAATGATTAATCTCTATTCTATTCCAGAGCTTTTGAACTCCTGTCACTGCCAAGACCTGAAAAACTGGAACAAAAAGGATGAGTTACAACTTTTTATGATGTTGCTCTTTTCATTATTTTTTAGATTAAGAGTTGTTCCTGTGCAATAGCCTTTAAGAGAGAGCATGGGGATTTGAGACTTCACCGAGATGAACATTATAAAAAGAAAACTAAAAAAGAATTGCGGTAGCACATTATGTTGTGGAGGTAGCAGAATTCACCCATAAAGTAGTGCATGGCTGTAACGCCTGGGGATACTGTGCACATGGAAGGGGAGAGCCGAGATGACAGAAGCATGAAAAGGGTTACATTAAAGCACCAGAGGGAAATGGTTGGGGAGCAAATAGGTCAGTAATTTATATGTTTGAAACATTAGAGGCAGCCACCCTTAGATCCTCAAGAAATAAAAAAGCCATAATATCATCATTTGCATAAAAGGAACTAATTTAAGTTGTATCAAAAAAAGTGTAGGGGTTGTAGTCAGGCTGCTAAGAGGAATTGCCTGGCATTTCACAAAGTTGAGACCAGCCGAAATTTGAGACTTAGCCTGGTGCCAAAAGCTTTATACAGGGCCTGCCTTGTGGCCCTCAAGTATAGTTCCAGGAGTTGTGCAGGGCATTTGCTTCCTAATGGACTAAGCATTTTTTCAACAGCAGAATGTTATCAGTAATCTGTTGGCAAGCCAGACTCTCAGAACAGCTTGATTGTCAGGAATAAATGTGCTTCTATTCTCAGTGTTTTACAGTTTATAGCAAACAGCATTGTGACTGAACTGTAAAGCAGATGGATGGCATCAGATAGTTTCCAAACACCACGGATAAGCATCTCTGCTTTGAAAGGAGGTTGCTATTCTGTTGGCACACAGAAGACATACACATAAACCCTGCCATTTTTGTACATATTCTCCTCCACCCACCCTTTGACAGTGCTAATTTCATCAGTTTTCAGATACAAAAAGTGAATGGGAGAGAGACACTGAAAGAGGTTTGAAATTCAGAACCTACAATGAATCAACAATGCTGGCAGATTAGAAAGGCTGAAGGGTTATTTGGGACTGTATTAATTGTGCGTGACTATCACCCATTAAAACAGAGTCCTGTGGCACTTTTAAAGACTAACAGGTTTATTTATTGCATGAGCTTTCATGGGAGAAAATCCCACTTCGTCAGAAGCTTTGGAGATGGGAAATTTACAGAATGGGAGGAAATTAGGCTAACACGGCTACCCCTTTGGAACTATCAACCATTACTATCTCAAAATAATGCCTTTTTCTTTTTTCTTTTCTTTTAGTGCTATTACCATATTCTCCATCACAAAAAAATGAGTTTCTAACTATGTTTCAATTCTTCCTGTATAGTTCTAGAGCGACAGAAATAATCTAGCAGGAACATAAGATGCCAGTTTCATTCTCTTCACAAGTTTAGAAGTGGAATTTCAGTTACTGCACACTACATTTTATTCAGACAAGTTGTGAAAACTTTTGGTCTTCTCAGACTTTGATGATATACTTGCAAGAATATTGTCCCTTTATGTGAAATAAACTAAGCACATGTAAGCACTGCAGACTGGGAAGTCGGCGTGATCTCATAAGTTGAAGTGAATTTGCAAAGAAAAATTCACAAGATGAGGCTACAACTAGTTTAACTGAGACTAAAATATTGATGCTTAGCCTTTGTTTCTTAAAGAGAATGGTTTTAATTTGATTTTGAAATACGAATCATTGTGGAAAGTAGTTCTTAGGAATGAAAAGTTTATTTCTTTATTATTAATTTAACCATCCATACAGCAAGATATCTTGTTGATTTCTTTACATTGAGAATATTCATAACCCATATATATCTCTTTATTCACATGTTGTGTTGCATTGCTTTTGCTGGGATGGAAATCTAATCATTGACTCAGAATGCTACAGCAGTTAAACCGTCATGTTCAAAGCTCTTGTCAGAAAAGTGATTTGAGGAAAACATCACTGCCAGAGTCCGTAATTGCTCTTCCCATTCCATCCAATCAAGTGTGCTCCATTTACAAGTCAAAAGAACATTTTCCCTTACTGCACATTAAAACTGTCTGTTTGCTTTTTGAGTTAATTAACATTGCACAACAAGTAAACAGGGAAAGGAAAACAAAGTGCACTCATGACTAGAGAATGCAAAAAATACAAACAATTTTCTGTCTGTTCTTCAAATTCACATTGGGACATGAATCCAGCTGCTGTCTTTGCACCTACAGTATCCATCACTATAGGGGTAAATAAAACCAATTCAGCTATGTACCGTGTGTTTGGTTCAAGTTTATTTCTGTCCAGCAAAACATCTAAACACACACTTAACTTTAAGTTCATGCTTCAGTGCTTTACTGACTTGGAGCCCACAAATTTAACTGACAATTGTACTGATAAACAAGGTAGACAAGACGCCACCTTTGTCCTATAGCTGTATCAACCTGACGGACAGAAGTAAAAATTTGGGTCTGTCAGTCAAATAAGTACATCTGATTAAGTCAGGGGTCGGCAACAGCGGCTCCGAGAGCGGCATGCGGCTCTTTGTCTGCCCCCTTGTGGCTCCCTGGCAATCCCCTCCAGGGAGCCAGGTGTGAAGTAGCTCTGGAATTCTGGCCACGACTCCCAGGCCCCCTTGGCTCTGAGTCAAGC
The DNA here is from genome assembly GCA_007922175.1 of Pelusios castaneus. Classification (NCBI taxonomy): domain Eukaryota; kingdom Metazoa; phylum Chordata; order Testudines; family Pelomedusidae; genus Pelusios; species Pelusios castaneus. The sequence goes on along the minus strand of ML685860.1, from coordinate 2,432,966 downwards.
CTCTCCCTGCGCCTCTTCCCTTCTCCAGCCTGACCCACGCCTCTCCTTCTCTAGCCCGATCCACGCCTCTTCCCTTCTCCAGCCCGAGCCGGTCTCTTCCCTTCTCCAGCCCGACCTGTGCCTCTCTCCTTCTCCAGCCTGAGCCTGTCTCTTCCCTTCTCCAGCCCGACCCGCACCCCCACGCTATGTTCCCTGTAAGTTGCACGGGTACGCGGCCGCGCAGCTTAGAGGGATGCCCAGCAGCCCCCGCCATCCCCCGAGCTGGGGCTGTCCTGTGGCTTTCTTTCTTTCTTTCTTTCTTTCTTTCTTTCTTTCTTTCTTTCTTTCTTTCTGCAGCTGGGCTCCGGGGCCATCCAGTGGCTTTCTTTCTTCTTTTTCTTCTTACTTTTTATTTTTCTTCTTCCTTCTTCTCTCTTTTCTTCCTTCCTTTTTTTCCTGCTTTCTCTTCCTTCCTTCCTTCTCTCTTTGCTTCCTTTCTCTTTTCCTTCTTTCTCCTTTCCCTCTTTTTTCTTTCCTTCTCTTCCTTCTTTTCTTTCTTTCTCTTCCTTCCTTCTTTTTTCTTTTTCTTTCTCTTCCTTCCTTTCTCCCTTCCTTCCTTATTTCTTTCCTTCCTTCCTTTCCTTCTCTGCCTTCCTTCCTTTCTTTCTCTGCCTTCCTTCTTTTTTCTTTCTTTGTCTTTTTTCCTTTTCTCTTCCTTCCTTTCCCCCTTCCTTCCTTATTTCTTTTTTCTTTCCTTCCTTCCTTTCCTTCTCTGCCTTCCTTCCTTCCTTTCTCTTTCTCTTCCTTCTTCCTTTCCTTCCACCGTTAAAATGTTTATATGTAAATTGTTTATTAACATCATTAAACATCATTTTTTGTTGTTAAAAATCAATATGCATATCTGTTCTATTATTCAGTTTCTTAACCAGGAGGCTACCCATTGCGGCTCTCAAAACACTTGGTTATTGAAGGAATTTTTAAAAATGGCTCTTCTTATCTTTTGGGTTGCTGACCCCTGGATTAAGTGTATGTCTGCATGTGAGTCTCAGAGTCAAGTCAGCTGACTCAGGCCAGGCTTGCACTATGGGTCTAAGAAGAGCTGTGTAGACATTTCTGCTTGGGCTGTAGTTCAAGCCTTAAAACCCAATGGAGGGAAAGGAGGTCTTCAAAACCCAGGCTCCAGATTGGGCCTGAATGTCTATACTGATGTTTTTAGCCCCATGATGTGAAGAGTCAGCAGGCCTAGACTCTGCTGCTCACTGCTGCTAACCTTTTTTTGCAGTGTACATGTACTCTTTTGACAAACAAGGGATGGAAAAGGGGCTGATTTCACAGTCAATTTTATAACTGTACTCAAATTTCAAATTAGATTTTTAAAAATAGATTCTAACCATTCCCAATTATTAAAGAAAAATTATGACTAGTTACAGTGACCTAGTTAAGAAGTGATGGTAAAAGAGTTCAGTAGGCATTTGAACACCCTAAAGTCATGTCATCTCCAGGGTAGATTACTGCAAAGTGCTCCACTTGTCTTCACTACTTCTGGGTCAGGGAGTAGTTTATCTGAAAAGTATATATCTGTGCTCTAATACAAGTATATTGCTTGTGTTTGTTAATATGTATCAAATAACTATTTCTTGCCTACTCTAGAAATAATTAATTCTCTTTTCAAATTCAATCATATCTAGTTGCAGTCTAGTTCTAATCTGACATGTTGTTTATATAACACAGGTAAAAGTGGGAAAGTATGAAATTCAAACATTTTCTTTCTCCATGTAACTTTACCATATCTAACCCCTTCACCTTCTCTTTCTGTTAAAAAATACCTGTCCTTATGTGTAAGGGAAAGAGGAGATTTGAAAGGCAGAATTACATTTATTCTTATTGCCAGAGGATTGAATTTGGGAAATAATTCAGAGCCCTAACCAATCTGGAGTATAACTCAATGTTGTTGGTTTGATTTTTTTGGATGGGTCAGTATGGGGGGGTGGAGAGGTGCTGAATTCCTGAAATATTTGAATGGAAGTTTAGACCAGGCATCACATATACATGTTTTTACTAACAATGCAAACTATTAGAAAGCCAGAAAACATTTTTAAATGTACAATAACTAGCATTTTCAAAGCATCCAATACCTACTTAAAGTTGGGAGCCTAATTACATTTGTGAGTTTGAAAATCTCTCCTTTAACAATGCTTTCTGGATTATGGTAGGACTTGGTGTTGTTCAAGAATATGTTAAGAAAACTTTTGATTTAGAACATTCTGAAATCCTCGCTTTGAAAGGCGTAGAATATTATTTGATATAGTGTAGTCTTGCATTAGACATATTTAGGTGCACATCACTGTTTCTTTTATCATTTGAATCCATAACAACAAATCAATAGCATATTTGGACCAAATTCCCAGGTGGTGTGAACTTGTATCATTCCATTGACTATCCTTGACTTTAGCAGATTCAAAGGGATGAAAATCTGCCCTTCTCCCATTCCCTCTTCCATATTTTCTGATTTGGGCTTTTTTAATTCTAAAGGGGCATTGCTCCTTCTTACTTTAATCCAGATCACATCTATCACTTACAATGAATTATATGATTGCTGTTGTCTATGAGCACTCTAATACACAGACTGTTTAGCACATAGAAATGATGCACAATTTCAATAGTGCTTTGAATGCCAATTTTAATCAAGACAGCTCTTATCACATGGTGCCTCTGCTCCTATTGTTGTCACTTAAAATCCCTAGCCTTCCTTGCTAAGCAGAACAGTTACAGAAAATTGCCAGAGTATATTGCACAATACTCACCAGTAATCAAAACTGATCAGAATAAAGGGTGGAAGTGGTATTTATATATTAACAGCACCACTGGGTACTGAATTAATCTCACCAATTCATTTCCTACACGCCACCAGACATCAGCAGTAACCTGATCACCAGCTGATTTAGCCTTAACAGTAATTTAGAAATGAAATGTTCTATAGCTCATTAAGTCTTTCAGCCTTCCATTTAAAAACTGCCATGCATATCAGTTACTGTTGATCATTGTACACACAGGATAATCACTGTTTCTCATGCATTCACGCTAGCCCAGATCAGAAGCATAAATCCAAGTACCTGGATATCTGAGGAACTTTGGGATCTGGATTTTATGGGGTGGGACCATTTGTAACTGCAGGAAAGTGCTGCAGCAGACTCCTTAGCACTAGATACTCTATAGTATTTTATATGGGGATATAAATTCAGGACTTGAAGCAGAAACGTAAGAACACATTGGAAACTGAAAGCAAAACTGTTTAAATTTATTGATCCAATGGTTTCCCTGAAATTAAACTTCTGTGTGATTTAATTCTAATGATCTCAGCAGTAAATCATTGGGCAATTCTTGTTTGCTCAAGCATGTGCTACACACACAGAACTCTGAGTCCCCATCTGAGAAAGTCTACTAAACCGAAGGAACATCGATTTTCATATTAATGACCAGAGTTACCTCAATTTCTGTCCTTTGAGCCTCTTGAATTGACCTCTAGCTCTGAACTCTTACTTCAAAATTGGCACCTTAGTCACACTGAGCTGGCCTCCACCCAGCCCTCCTTCTCATCCATTTATGGGTATCATATCTTAAATGTGTCAATAGAGGACTTAACTCACTTAGCTCTACCTGCATAACTAGTTATAGTTTCATTATTCTTACCAACCCTAGTAAAACTGTAATTCGTGCATAAGTCGTTGTATTTAATTATCTTCCTTCTGATGTTATCATCAGCTCCCTCAGTAGCACTATGGCACAAGTCTGCACCATTTTGAACGTATGCATACCCAGCTATCTTTTTAAGTATTTTGACATTGTTGCATGTCAGGCTGTTGTCGGCGGCTTGGCTATCCTTTCTGGGTGCACCCATACTCAGATTTATATTACATCAACTCAGCAAAAGTATCTCAGAATAAGACAGATTAATGTTCATCGTTGTTTGAAAAAGACTAGCCTCAGTCTGTGCTCACTGTGTACCAACTTTAGTATAATTTTGCATCAACAAAAGATGAAAAAATCACTTGCATATTTCAGTCTTCATTCCTCCTTTGCAATTCTGCAATGTATCATAGATTAATCTATGACAATTGGCCCCTCTTCAAGGGCCTGGCGACAACCTATTTCTTTCAATTGGCTTTGGAATCAGGCCCCAGATTGTGAGCATAACTTCTCTTCCTTTTATGATCATGACAGCAAATGAAACTCAAATGCCAAAAAGGTTTATAATAATGTCTACCAGTGGGCCCTATCCTCCTTAGTACCAAGTGCCAGACAGATTCAGGCTAATACACTGTAGCTTGATATATCAACAGGAATGTGTGTGGGTAAGATTCTGTGCCCTACGTTGTGCAGGAGGTCAGGCTAGTTGATCATTTTGATCCCTTCTGACCTTAGGGTGTATGAGAAATATTTACATTTAATCACCAATTCAGGGATTGCATATTTCACTTGGATAATTTCAAATTTTCAGCAATAAATCAAGCATTAATTATAGAAGCTTTCAGTACAGTATTTAGTTGGATATAATAAGGTAAGGGGTTTAGTGCCTTCACTTGTGAACTGCTCTCTTGTCACTCTAGTGATCTGTATAATCTATTTGTTACTAATTTTTTTTTTTTTATGTATTGCACATAATGCCCAAGAAAACTTTGGTAGTGCTACAGATCATAAATAACTAATATCTCCAGTTTCCGCAAACACAACTCACTAGAAGTCTGGAGTCACAGGTACAGATACAATCTGTTTCATCTGTCTAATATTTCCTTTCCTTTAACCAGAAATACCTTGTGGAGCTCATAAAATGATATTTAAGACTTAAAATTATGGTAGCCGAGGAGGATAATTGTTTGCAGACATCCTGATGTATGTGTCACTTTTTATTGCCAATAAAAAGTTAGAGGAGGAAAAATTCTCATGTAAAGCTTTTCATCTGACATAAGGGAGGCATTTTTGAGAGAAAAGGAACATTGAAGATGAGAAAATAAAATCCTTCATCTTTCATTGTTTTGAATGATTTCTCACAGTACACTTAAACAGCAAATATAAATCAGTTCAACGTTTAAAATAGCGTACATCTTCACTGGGAATTCCAGGAGAAATTTTTCAATTCGTTCCAAACTAGTAACTAAGTTTTGGAAAAGGAAACAAGTCTTTTGGCTCCTGGTTGCTGGATCTACAGAGCTTCAATAGAAAACAAGACCCAGTGGAAAGATTCTACTGGGATTTTTTTTTTTTTTTTTTAAATCCAGGAGTGGTTTCTATCAGTGATTTCTCTGTATTTTAAGAGAGGCTGTATCTGCACAAGAGTTGTGTATGAAATCTTTCCAGTGTTGAACTACCCCTCAAGTAGGAATATTAGTGAGAGTAGCAGAGTGACTGCTTATGTCAACAGGCCTCAGGCATGCTGTCTAACTCAACTCAAAGCAGGTTGTAATGAGATGGTTCTTTAAAACCTTCAGGCACCTCACTCTCCATCTATACTAGTGTTTCCATTATTGCTCCCACCTGAACAGCAGAACCTGTGGTGCCAAATATTAGCCAAAGAATCCTAGGGTAGAGAAGACCAAGCAGTGTGGGGCAATTTAATACAGAAGCCTCATCAAAGATGCTGGACTTATTTACAGTGCACACACACATGTGGGCGCATGAGTGCAGACAGATGATTATAATAAAAATAGTTTATAAATACATCAAAGCATTCAGAGTGGCAGGTAATGGAAAAATTCATTCCAGTGCTATAGCAAATGTCAGTTGTTGTTTTTTTCAAAATTTGAAACACTAACAACAACAACAATAATAAAATAAAATAATAATAATCATAGAATTTTTAAAACAAAAGTTGGACAGCTCAAAAGTAGGTAAAAAAAAAGCCTAGAAAAGATTTTGCAAAAGTTTCATTAAAAGGTTATTTTTACTTCAAATTTAGAAATTAAAAAAATATCAAAAACCAAGGTTTTTTAAAGAACAGATGACCTTAAAATCAATGCACTAAAAGGGACAAAACAAGTATAGAAGTTATTCAGATTGGTCAGACTTCTTGTACAAGGCATTTTAAGCATTATGAATGCATGTGTTTGCAAAAGGTTGAAACAGCCACTATGAACAACAGCTTTTCAGCTCCAGGTGGGATTCAAACCAGCAACTGTTGAGTTCTCTGGCTCTTGCCCTAACCCCTGTATCAGAAGGCAAAATGAGTAGCAAGCTTCCTGCTGGGTGCAGGTTGCCATTCAAACCTATAAACATTACACCATCTGCTGGAGAAAGGTGGGAAAGCATAGGGAATACAGACAGACAGATGAACAGAGACAAACTGAAGTTAATATAAAGGTTGTCTTAAAAAAAAAGGGCAGCTCTACCCAGTGTTAAAACTACCCTTCCAGTACCAATCATACCTTGGTGCACCTTGTTATGTAAATCTAAAACACATAACAGGCTGGCTACCCCTCTAAGGACCAGGAGACCTGCACCCTGAGGTATTTGGGCTTGTAGCAAGTCCCATGAGACCCAGCTTCGAAGGAGTCATGGGCCTGATGAGCACGTGATTCCTCTAAACAGGCTGAAAGCTCAGGAAGGGGAGCTACAGGAAGCTGGCTGGCTCCTGTGGTAGGGGACTCCCAGGCAGAAAGCTTATGAAAGGACTGGAGAGAAACTGCCAGGAGCTGGGAGCTCCATCAAGGAATATCCTGCAGCAGGGGAAGGCAGCTGTTGAATTTGTATTGAACTGTTTCATTATGGGGTTTGCTAAAGATGGCCAGTGCCACTGATAAACAGTGCCCTGAAGAAAGGACCTGACCAGACTCCTTCCTGGGCTTAGCTCAGCTGTCCACAACCTGTTTGCTTTGCTACATTAAATGCTGAGAGACTGAAATGAAATACCAGATCCAAGCTGCTCCCCACTCCCTGCCACACTCTTCAGAACAACCCACAAAACCCATCAGCAATTTTTTAAATGATTACAGCTTTGCATTTATAGTGGGATTTCCCTTCCAGTGCTGCCCAGCAACCCAGCCAATCCCCACTACAATTAAACAGGACCTGCCCTGTTTAGACATTTCAATAGATTGATACCCAACAGAAGTAAGGCTTTGATTACATTCTAAGATGACAGGCATCACAAAAGATGGATCTGTCTTCAGTCACTTCCCTCCACCTTAAAATCTCTCAATGTGTTCCCTCTGGCACTCCAACATCCTAAATAATCCCGGGTGATTGGCAAAGTCCTCCCTCTGCTCTAACCATGGGGAATACTCTTCATTGTTATGCATCACCGCCTGTTTTCTAGTAGAGCAAGATGAAAGCCAGGTGCAAATCAAGAGATTTGGCCATCCATTTATAGGTGTGTGTGTGCACACACACATGCATGCACATTCATTCATTCAAGCAAGAAACATGAAGTGCTCTGGGATTCCTTCCATTGATGCAAATATCTTCTAAAAACTCAGTTCTGTTAGTCTATTTCTGAGGGAAAAGTTTCTACAATGGAAGGGAAGAAACAAAAAATGTGTATGAGAAATGGAGGTAACCTGGGAAGTAAAAAGAATGACGTCCTTCAAAATGAGGGATGTTTGAGAGATACAGCTTTAACATATACAACTAACCCCAAAGCAAACATGGTCATTTCTCTGAAATAGAAACAAAACCCACTTCAGTCCTGATTTCTTATAGGATAAAGTAGAGCAAGTACTAATTACATCTGGGTATAATTTACAAAAGCAGTAAGCATTGGCCTAATTCTGCATTCACTGAGGTCAGTGGTAAAGCTACTGTTGAAATCAATGGAAGGAGAATTAGGGCTTGTCTTCACTACATAGCTCCATCAATTATAACTTGCACTAGTTAGATAAGTAATGCATCTGAGGTCAATGTACCTTACATCAACTAGCCGTGCTGTCTTCACTATGCTCTATAGATGGGAGACACTGTCTTGTCAACATAACTTATGGCGCTCATTCCCATGGAATAGTGGAGTCGACGGGAGAGAGCTCTCCCATCGACTGAGCATGTCTTCACCACCAGACCTGCTAAATCAATGCCTCTGCATCAATGGCTGGAGCACCAATTTAGCATTGTAATGAAGACAAGCCGTTAGGCTGCTGCTGAGCACTTCTGAAAATCCTGCCATACATATTACTATAAATGGTGATTTCAAGTGGATTTCCATAGTTACTCCGCATATTTGTTTAAACTTGGGAGTGAAGTCCCAGAATCTCTGCCCTGATTCTCCCCAAAGATGTAATTTAGAACCCTACACTACAGTCAGAATTCCTTAGTTTTTTAAAGCTTTATTTTAGATTTCAAATTATTCTTACTCTCATCTAACCACTTTTTATCTTCTCATGTCTGAAGAGCCTTGAAAGAGGTGTTTATACATTTCAAACAAAAAAGCTGAAGTACAAGCCTTTTATTGCAGCATGAAATGAGGAATGGCACTTCTGTTCAAAATCTTTCACAGAGAGACTCCATTAATAGTTCTGCAGTGATTGTGACGGAATGCACATCTGTGCAGCCCTTGGGCGTGACCTGTATAATCTTTCTGTTCAGTTTTGCAGTGTAATTGTGTTATTTGATGACAATTACACTATACCAGGTTCCTCTGAGAATGCTCAGAACATGGGCCACGTGATTACCAGGGTGCCATGTTCCCTGCTGCAACATGTATGTATAGATGTGAAGCATGTTACAGGGTTCAGACTCAGGACTGTCTCTAGCACAATAGCTGAAGATTTACACATCAAAGGGAATGCTAATGCCCTCCCCTGCTCAGGTAGAGGTGAAGAGAATCTCACAACAGGATAGTGAGGGGAGGGGCTGTCAGCAGTTTGTTAAAACAAAGACACAGAGACTGTGAGGGGAGAGAAGCTGCAGGCTTTTAGCCTGAGAAGACACCATCTTGCAACCAACTTCAAGCAAGATCGGGGCCCTGCCTGGGAACAGGCAGAGAATGGCTGTAAAACATCGAACAGCCGAACACCATGCGCATAATCTTGGACTCTGAGGTCAGTTTAGGTGAAGATGTTAGAGTAGTATGCGGTTTATACCCTTTATTTGATAGTGGTCACTCCTGACTCATTTATAGTATGGTTCTGCCTTGATTGGCCATGTTCTCACTTGAAATCAGACTCTGATCAATAAACTAGTAGTTGTTTTACCTAAAGCTGTGTGGTCTTTAGAGGGTGTGGATGTGGGAGGCTGGGCACAATCCACTTCTTTGTTAAGTGGACGGACTTGAGACTAAGGTGATTGGGAGTGGGTCCCAATCCCTGTAACGCAGTGGCTCCCAGTGTAGTGTCTGGGGCTGGGTGTGCTTGCTTGGGGACCAACGCCTGTGTGGCTAGTGGACTTACACCCACTGCCTGGGACCAATTACACGCTGGTGGCTGGTGTGGACTGACTCAGGAGTGAGCGGTTACCCAGCAGAGCGGAGTGAATTGGGGTTCAGGAGTGGGGTTCAAGCGGTCATAGCAGCACACCAGACTGGATTTGGGGAGCAGACTGTCACAGTGATAAAAACAAAAGCTGTGCATTCACATTCATTAAAGCATGAGGCATAGTATACAGCCCTGCTTTGCTACAACATATTTTTTCTATAGATGTTTCATGTGCTTGTTCAAGGCATTGCTGGCCTAGCTTATTCCCCTCGGGGGTTATTGTGAAGATGTCTGTGCTCTAAGTTGTCCAAGGTAATAAAAGTCCAACTCAGCCTGTTTTGTAAAAGTTAGCAAAAGATAATGACAAAGACTGAATTAATCTAAACCACGTCTCCTGATACCACTCAAGGACTGTGTTAAGACATTGATTGGTAAACAAAGGAGAATGAAATCAGCAATTAATGGACCAAAATTGATGTGTCAGAAATTAGGTCTACTTGGTGAACAAAGTAATTAAGGGATAGTCCATTCTACCCTTCACTTTTTTTTTTAGTATCCTTAAAAAGAGGCTGTGTAGAGGGGAATCATACAGATTGGAGGCCAGACAGATTGAAAGTAGCTAGCTCTACCATGATGACTGCTGTCCCTGCCATCTGCTATTGATCTGAGATCTGCCATGACACCACAGGGCCTGATCATTCAGATCCTGAAAGATGCCCTGACCAGGCCAGAGAGAGGAAACCAAGGTCATCACCTCCAAGAATGTGAGTCTTGGGTTTCTGTTGTCACCTCTCTCTCTTATGCTTCTTTTTCCTTCCCCATTATATTTTTTCTCTTTCCTATCTCTCTGTTTTTGTTTTCTGGTTAAGGAGAGTTCGGATTAGCTGGCCAAGATGGAGTCTTTTGCAACACTGCTGTGAGTCTGTGATCAGGAAGGCAGTTAAAAGCAATACTGTGAACAGCCAGATGCTGGTACAAGTTTGGTAGGTCTTGAAGTGGCTCATACAAGCCTATGTTAGGCCTATGTTTCTCTAGCGGCAGAGTTGAGAGAATCGCTGCTAGGACAGATGGTCCGTTTGCTATCTTTGCTTTTCTTCCTCCTCTCCTTTTGAGTGTGTTTGTCTTGCTTTGTCTTAAGGGAAGCAGAATCAGACTTCAACAACAGCAACAGCGGATCTCAACTAATTGTTTCTCTTTCCTCCAGAAGAGAGAATCTTTAATACCACCTAAGGCTATGTCTACACTTGTTAATTTAGGTCGATTTAGCTAAGTCAACTTAGCATGTCCACACTCTCATTTTAAGTCGACTTAGAGGGGACCCTACAAAATCAACCTAGAGCGTCCACACTGGATGCCTAGGTCGACTTGTAGGGGCTAGGTGGACCTGGGACAGGTCCACGATGGCAGGGGGGGCAGTGGACTTAGAATCGACTTAGGGGTACTCCACATCTACACTGGCGTAAGTCGACTTTAGAAAGTCGACTTAAGCAGAAAGTCGACTTAAAAGGAGGGTTTAGAAAGTCGACTTAATTTTTCCTTAAGTTGACTTAAGCAGCTGCTTAAGTCGACTTAAGGAAAGTGTAGTGTAGACGCAGAGTAAATTTAAGTCGACTTAAGCAAGCTTAAGTAGACTTAATTTGTAAGTGTAGATGCAGCCTAATAGACTTCCAGACAGGAGGTTCTCTCTGTAAAAACATGCTATAGGGAAAGGGATATTGTTAAAATAAAAGCTTCTCAATAATTTATATTTCAAATGTTATAAATGTTTTATTCCTTTTCTGAATCTTTAATAAAAGGGTATAAACATTTAATAGTGGATGTGTCATGAAACTAAGCAGGTTGAGGTCTCTATTTCAAATCCCAAACCATGTTCATCTCTTATTTGACTCTCTGGGCCCATTTATTCCATCAACATTAACACAACAGAGTTGTCAATGAACATTTTAGACTCTGATCCTCAAGCAAAACACTGCTGATTAATTTAGTAAGAGGTTTTATGTATAAGGCATGCAGAATCAGGGTCTGCTAGTGCCTCTAAACATCATAAGTCACTTAATGAAATTCTGGAAAACATGAAATGCATGAAAATACATCACTGCAATATCACCTTTAGTATTAAATCTATGGAGTATTGCGCCTACTGGTGGTGAGAGGAGAACAGTGTGAACTAGAATTTTAGAAACTAGATAGATTTAATTGTAAAAAACCAGAATGAGCAAGTGCGGGAACTTTAAGATTTTTAAGAAATTTAAGATTTAAAATCTTTTGAAGAAAGAAGTTATTCTCCTTCATGAGCTGAGTAAAAGCTAAAGCATGTGTCCAATAGACATGGACATTTCTGAGGTGTCTACGGAGGTGGGAGCTTCTAATGCATCAGAGGATGCAGAAGACCATAACTTGCATTTCCCTGAAATGTTAATCTTCTTTCCTTTGTAATCTATGGGTCATCCCCACAGGTGATGTAATCCATGTGTGTTTGGTGCCATATGGCTCACTTTCTCCAGGCTATTCTCCATTACAAGTGTCAGCCCCATGCCCCTTTGCAGTGACCCCGTCATTCATACTGCAGGGCATGAATTATCTTATTTTCAAACTGGCAAAGGAACATATGGCCCCTTTTCTTGGTTGATGTGAATTTCTATAACAGCAAAAAGGAAGGCAAAGTAAAAGAACCAAGAATAAAAGTATTTGCTTAGTCAAGTGTTGATATAAAACTTTACTGGCTGACCCGAATGATGTTTGAGACAAGTTTACTAGCAACATAAAACCTAGAGTACATTGGAACTACCTTATTTATAACCACACAACGAACACTATTTACAACTGGCCAAGAAAGCAAAAATCGCTTCATTTTTAAAGTAACCAAATCTAAACTGCACAGATGATTGCAGTAAGGCATCTTTTATATCGTTTTATGTAAACTGAATATTGATAACCCATGACAATTATTACCCTCACAATACTGCTGATCTGACGAGACATTAAAGGTTTTCTGTATATAAATATGGCATGAAGATTTTCTGAAGAGAGATAAGGAAGACATCATTAAAATTCAGGTCACCAGAAACATTCCTTGTAGTATGGAAGCCAGCCAACGGCTGCTGACTTCTCAAGAAGCTGCCATTTGATTCGCCACACTATCAGTTAAAAACAAAACTAAACCAAGATTCCACAAGCAGATCAATGTTCTTGGAGGGGTTGAGAAGAGACCAGAAGAAAATGCTGAAACAAAAGCAAGTTAGATCCTTGAAGCAATAAACATGACAGAGTCAGCCAGTTGGAATCATTGAAATAAAAAAGCTTGAAAGAGCATGAAGACTTCATTTTTACTCTCAGGAGTCACTATGAGCAGTGAGGGACATGTAGGAAGCAAAGCATGCCAGCTTGGTAGCAGTATTTTCATGGTATATAGCAATGCCTTTTTGCTAGATGAATCAAAAGTAATCTGTTTTGAATGATCCACAAAGTAAACTTTTCAGTGTACGAGCTGTTAACTGGCCATTCTTCAGCTAGAAAGACTGAAACCTTTAGGACACAGCAAGGAGCCAAAATTAAAGAATCCAATAAAATGATTTTAAGTATGGTGGAAAAAGTTATACTCTTTTTAGTACATAGGTAATAATATATATTTTCATATTATCTCCAGCTATTGCAGATTTAATAATTTAAGTGTAAACTGGAGAAACAAGCATTTGTAAATGCTAAGTACTGGTGGTAAACAGTTCTAAGCTACCAGATAAACAACACTGAATGTGGACTGTTACCACCAGTCTGCAAATATTTCAGTGACTGGAATGTCATAGTCTGAAGATTCAGGCAATAATCTGATCTTGTTAACAGGCTGAGACAACTTGAGAAAGGCTTACTTTGTCCGTTTACATCCCCAAACCGCATATTTCATCAAGTAGCCCAATCCTGACTTACCTGCAAGAAAAGAAAATACAAACATTGGATTACAGCACAAACTGAATATAAACATGTCAGGGAGAAATGAAAATAAATAATGCATCCTTAAGAAATTTCACAGTAGTTATAGCTAAAATAACTTTCAATAGTAGAATGAATTATTTATTTGACCCGCCTCCCCCCTTCCCCCTGGCCTTCAATAATTGTAATAGCCTTTCCGTCCTGATAATTTAATTATAAGAGGTTTCAATAGCCAAAGGACACAAATGTGTATCTATTGATTTTCAGATTTCTCCTATTCTGAAGTGTAGTCTGGTTTGTTTGTGCCAGTCCATCTTGCCTTTGATTTTTTTTTCTGTATTAAGTCAACGCAGCATGCTTAACACTGACTAAAAAATGAGACAATGCATGGGCAATTTATATCAAAGAGCATGCAGGCATTTTGGCAAGGTGCCTTTCTGTTCACTTTTAATTGTTTTTTAAAAAGGAGGGAAGCTAATGACCTATCTGACACTAGTGAACTCAAACAGGAAACAAATGTTTGGGCTGTGCACTATAAATTTATCAAGAAGATTCAATAAATCTTTAATAGTAGCAACCCCCCCCACCCTCACCCCCACCCCATCAACCCTCCAGCACTTTACATTGAGAAATAAGACTAGTGGAAAAAACTTGACAGACATGCTCCACTTTTGCAAAAGCAGAGTGCATTCATTAATGGTTGTTCAGTAGACATTGTGCAGTGATCTAATAGTTCTCTATCTAGGATTTAAATGGCACGCCTGTATCTTTCTTCCATGAGCATATTCATGCTGCCACTTGCAACTGAGGGTGCTGCATACAGAGGACACAGTTTGTGGAGCTCGGTGGTCAACTCCCATTGATTTTCAACGTGACTCGGGTAACAAACTCTCTTACACCCCTTTGAAAGCCCAGTCGTAATTACTAGATAAATCGCCCACCCTCATGCTCCTCAGGAACAGGGATTATATAGTTCCAAAGAGCTAGTTGTGTTAGTAGTTGTTACTACAGGGGGTGAAGAACCCGTTTGTTTGCAGCAGACCATTACCCTTTCTGTGGACTAGCCAAGGAAGCAACATCACTTATATAAAATCTCCAGAAGTGGGACCTGATTCTTCCCTCACACCTGCTTTAAAGTGGTGTAAATTCACTGACTTCAGTGGCACTATTCCCATGCTTAAACATAGGCCTAACTGCCTGCAGGACTGGGGCCTACCAGGCAACTCTAATAATTTTATCATTAAATTCTCAGTACATGCTGCTGTTCTCAAAGTCCCATCTCCTAGAATTACATGAGAAACTCAGCTTTCATTTTAAAAAGCAGTTGCAGAGAAAACCTTGAAAACCCAACTCTTAATGCTCAGAGACCAATAAAAAGAACCCAATTAAAAAATACGACATTAAGATAGGCCCCATGACTTTTGAATGTTAGGGTTACAAATACTGCAATATTGAGTAGCATTTATTCAAATAAACCTATTGACTTCACTGGCATGAACTGAAGGAGATTCCAGACATAGTGGGATATAGAACTACACCTTAAGATCAGGGAGAAGACAGCAACACAATTTTCCCAGGATCTCATTATTAGGTGATTCAGGAATGCATAAAAGGGCCCAAACCTCTGACATATTGCTCTATATATTTGATTTGTTTGCACACTTAAAAAAATTCATTACAAAAATAAGGAACACCACATTGCCCACTGGTAGCAATCTGGATATCAAGGCTAAGCAGGTTTATTATTTAGCTCACTAACTCTATTTAATTCATGAGCAGCAATAACTAAAACCTGATAAATATATTTATATGGTGTCTGTTGTTTTTAAATCCTCAAGTGCTTTGAAGAATGCATGTACAAAACCATTTAGATACTTTAGAAGGAGTAAACCCATAAGTAATTGTATTCCAACCTATGCTGAAAAACTTACAATTTTCCCCTCATATTTCCCTTCCTCTTCTGCCTCTTCATAATTGTATAAAGACACATGTGCAAGAAACTGCTGATAATGAATCCCTGGTTACATAGGTTTTATAAAAGGACCATTCAGGGCAACAAACACAAACTCAGAACCTGCAGCTTTATTTAAGTGCATCATAACAGAGAATGTGATGGGGGTGAACTGCCCCTAAGAAAGCAATTGAGTTAGACCTACCAAGACCATTTCACAACAATAGGAATCTAGATGCCAAATCGCTTCACTGAGTTTCTACCAGAGATTAATCAAATCTGGGACCTTTTATCCAAATGTCCAGAACTTTGTAAGGCTGATAAACCAAACCTGTCTGGGCTTTGCAAAGTATGCCAAATGGCTGGCTCCACTATAGTATGTCCTATATTCTTCTCTTAGTGGATCAGGGCCCTGCTTATTGTCCCTGACTCAGGGCTTTAACGCCTCTATAGTGCTCAGTGAGGGAGAAGGGACCTGAGTTTGCCTCTACTCTGAGTCCCAGCCCAGGGTCGCTTTGTATAACAACTATGCACTATTGATAGCACTCATAGCTGCACTTCTGTCCCCTAAGCTATTTCTCCCCTTTCTGATCTCTTGTACCTTTCCGTGACTGGTCTCTTATTCCTCTGGTGGTCAACAACACTCCTACTCTACAACTCTTCCCTTCCTCTGGCTATCCGCAGCAGGATTTTTTTTTTTTTAGCAGGACTTTAGGTGGGCCTTAATTGGTCTCAGGTGTTCCTAATTAACCCCTAATAACTCATGCTTATATAACCTTTGGGTTACACTTAGTCTAAGAGAATAAAGCTTTGATCATTCTGAAGCTTTATATCTCCCTTCCATGACCCTTTTGGCCCTGCTGTCTCACAAACATAAAAGCTGACTGCTATGGTTTTTGTAAACCCCAAACTGGTTTCCTTCTCCCATCTCTGATTTGCTGGACTTGGTTACTTTCATAGCAAAGGTTCAATTGTTTTTCCTGAAGCCAAAAGAGGGCATTACTTCCACCATCCTCCTAACAATACACATGTGATGGCTGCTCTTAACTGCATGGATGGCTACAGGTTGAGTTGCTATCACCCAAGCTGAAGAGCTGGAGACTATCATAACTAATTTCTTCTGTGGCCTGGCATAGAAATGGCCCTACATCACATCCAGGTTACACACTAGATCTGTGCTAACCCACCACTTCTGATTTATCCCACCACGCACTAACAGGTAACACTAGCAAGCAAAAGCCTGAACTTCTTCCTTAGCTTGTTCCTTGGTTCTCTCCTTGCTGGGCTCATTTTATCGTAATGTTCTGTGATTTAGCAATGGAGCCAAATTCTCTGCTGGCAAAGACAGTATCACTAACTCCAAGAATTCAGGAATCAGAACCCCATTATCCTAAAGCTTCCCAAGACTGGCCAAAATCCATTATATTTAACAATCAGATAATGGTAATTTTTGTTCATCTTGGTTTTTTACCTACCCTTGTCCATATCCAGTGGATGTTTGATGATCACAGGGTGAAAATTCAATCTTAAATGCATACAAAAAGAACATACAAAGGATGCTGGTCCAGTTCTCTTTCCTTCTCTCCCCACGACCAAGGCCTCCCCAGCTCCCCACTAGTAGACTCCTTTACCTGACTCCATCAGTCCTTCCTATGTCTCCAAAATGGGCACCTGTAGGACCCCATTCCTCAGTTTCTCCCCACACCTGGCAGACTCCAGGTGTTATCCTAAATCTCAGTCTGGAAGGCCTGGGTTCTAAACTCAGTTCAGGGTGAGGGTGCTGGGCAATGCCAGCTCTAAATCTCCTCCCTTCTCAGAGAGCAAAGTAGTGCTACATTATTGCAGATGGCTGTAGCAGCTCCCTGCAACAGAAGCAGGAGTAGCTTCCGCTGGCTGAAGTAGGAAGTTACAGGCAACTAATGCAAAATTCCTGAGCTGTGTCTTATCTTAACATCTTGAGAGCTCCCGAAATTGATCCAAAAATCATGAACTTATTTCAAGTGTTGGTAACCGTGCACCGCTCTATTGCCATGAATAGAGTTATGCCTGCAAATAACTTGGTCTAGGGACTAAGGGCATTTATGCTACAGAGCTGGAGCTAAAAAGACAACTTACAAGTAAAGACAGCCAGTGTAAAACATCAGAATAGTTCTGTGCAAGGCCTTAGCACTTGATACTCTGTCACATGAAGTTCCAGTCTGGTGAAAACAGCGTGCGCACACTTAATCACTTTGAAAAGCAGCAGTTAATTATCGGTTACCATCTAGGTGTTAAATCATGCATTACAAGGGATTTTCACCTCTTACTAGTCTTCTCTAGCTGAGCTGGAGGGAGAAATAAATTATCACTGCACCCCATAAAAGAAGTTGATAAGGAGGAAGCCCCGATTTGTGGTTTTGCTACAGCTAGCCCCAGCCCTCAGGAATGTAAAATATGATCTTCCAGACCCACATCTCTCAAAATAGAATAGAAATGTTCTTCATGAGGTAAAGCCAGCCATTTCAAAAATACATGCTATGCCCCATTTCTGATATAGGGCTGAGTACCTCACTCAACACCCCCTAACACCACCTGGATAATTAATAATCCAAACATGCCGAAACTCACATTTTACATATCCCTAGGCTGTCCACCATTATTGGGCTTAAATGTCTGCTTTTTAGTTTTACATCAGTGCATTTGGACCCTCCTATACACCCTACTAAAAGCATTATGTCTATATAGAGCAATATATATTTGAAGCACTTTAGAAACACCAGTGAATTAAGGCTCAACATCTTCATTAGGCAGGATATTTTTACTTGACTTGAATGTCAAGTAAAGTCTCTTAAGTATGTCAAGTAAATCCTCTTAAGGCTTCGTGGTCTCTCCTCCATTTGTCAGCTTCCTTCCAGCGACTCATAGACTCTAAGGTCAGAAGGGACCAAAATTATCATCTAGTCTGATGCCTTTTTTCTTGTTTGCTTTCAGACTCCTGTTACCCTTCCCACTTCCAGAATCTCATGTCTCTTCTCAAGACTTCTTTTCACACAATTCGAGGTCACAGCATTAGGTTAGGCAATCGTTATATTCTCCCTTTGCTACACACCTGCTTACTTGCAAAAAACAGTCCACAGGCTTCCACTTTCTCTGTAAGGCTGTGTACATAAGGACTCCCTCTCTGAAATGCTGATGAATTGTTCACATGGGCTGTCCACCCAGACAACACAAGCCCCGAGCTAATAGCTGAATTAGATTAAAAAGGCAAATTTCAAAACACCCCTTTTATTTTCTCCTGTTTCCTGAGTAGGGCCAAATCCTAGTTACTGTAATGGAGGCATTAGTCCTTGTCCCAGCCCATCTTTTGTCCTCCTTCACTTCCATACTGTATCGACACTTTCATAAGCTGTCTCTCCTAGATTTCCGTGTGCCAATACCTTCCTGTTCAACATGCCTCCAAAATCTCCACCCCTCTTTGGGATGCCTTTGCCACTGGACACAAGCCAAGGTCTCTGAGAGACCGAGTCTGTTTTATTTCTCCCTTAGTTTCTGTACCCTCTAGGCAGCAAGATGGTAGCTCAGAGAAGATAGAGGTAGTATACTAGCAGTGTACTCAGTTAGGTAATTCCACTAATGAGAGGCTCTGACAGTCTCAGATCTAGGGGACAGACCAGACAAGCAGGCCCAAATGTAAGTTTACCTTCTGGAACAGATTTATCAAAGGTGCTTAAGGGAAGGGTCTGCCTGCCTCTCCTTATAATTAACTGAATGTGCTGGGGAAAAGAGTTTTAGACCCTTAAGGAGAAAGCAGAGAAAATAAAAGAGGAAGGAGTGGTTGTCTCTGAGAAGCTATGGGAAAGAGGAAAAGGAGAGAGCAGGCAAAACCCCTGAATGATTTCTTCCCCTGGTAATGGCTATGAGGGTGAGCCTACACAGCAAAGAAAAACCTGCAGCTGGCCCATGCCAGCTGAGGCAGGCATGTGGGGCTCAGGCTACAGGACTGTTTTGTTGCCCTGGCTCCATGCTCCTCAGGTTCTGTCCTGAGCCCAGAAGTCTACACAGCCCTGCAGACGGAGCCTTGCAAGCCCAAGCTCGGAGGCACAGGCCAGCTGTGTGTTTTCTTGGCGGTGTAGGCATACCCTAAGACTCCAGCCACCGTCTCTACAGTAGAGAAGGAGAAAATGCCACTTGGATGGTGTGTACATATATTTGATGCCTGTTAGAGATCAGTATACTTCATTTCATGTGACTTTTGATATGTGTTGGCAGTGATCTTGTGTCTCAGGTGTTTGCTATTTGGGTTCTCCCTTTTCTGACCACATAAGTGGAAGCATTGTTTAACATCCCGTGGAAGTTTGAGGGAGCAGAGGCTGCAGTAGGGAAGAATTTGAAGGGGGCACCCACATGTCAGGCTATGTGCACATGGCTAGAATGCTAGCTGCAGCTGCACCTGCAGCATCTTGTTTGTCAATAGTTCTCTTAATAACAAAACTGGTTTAATTTTACAAGCCCAGAATCCTTGTGTGTTATTATCTAGCACTGGGCACGTAATACAAAATCCATCTTTTTATAAAGACTTCATTTACTCACTCCTTCCTTTCTAGATCATGAACTCTCTTCTTCCAGGCAATCTGTTCCCCTTCCTACACCCTTTCAAGTGCTGCTCTTCACCTGAGCCTCATAACAGCATTTCTCTTAGCACTGTGGGTAGCTCCATTCAGGATGCAACTCTGATGAATTCTGAAGGAGCTAGTCAGTGCTTCAAAGGAAGATAAGAAGGTAATCTAGTGGACAAGACACTATATTGTGATTCAACAAAGCTGGGTGTTATTCCCAGTTTAGGTGCAGAGTCCCTGTGTGACAGGTCCCTTCATCTACTTGTTCTTCAGTTCCCCGTATCTGTTAAATAAGAGCAGTGCTTCCCTAGCAGTCAGGGGCATTGCAAGAGTAAATCCATTAAGGACTGTGAGGTGGTGAGACAGAATCATAGAATCACAGGCTATGTCTAAACTTGTGAAGTCGACTTAATGGCATGTCTACACTTAAGGTCAACTTAAGTCGACTTAGCAGAGCCTGTAGTGTAGACATAACCATCCACACTGGCTTTAAGTCGAATTAAGTTGACTTAACAAGGTCGACTTAAGCCTTAAGTCAACCTTCAGACGTGGTGTTTTAAGTTGACTTAAGGAAGCACTTAAATCAACTTAACAAGCGCCCAGTGTGGATGCAGAGTTCTGTAAATCGACTTAAGTGTCCTTAGGTCGACCTAAGGTGGCAGTGTAGATGCACCCTATATAGAATCTTGGGGTTGGAAAGGACCTCATGAGATCATCTAATCCAACCCCCTGGTAAAAGCAGGACTACTCCTACTAAATCATCCCAGACAGGGTTTTGTCTAATCAGACCTTAAATGTTTCCAAACATGGAGATTCCACCACCTCCCTAGGTAACCCATTCCAATGCTTCACAACCCTCTTAGTGACAAAGTTTTTCCTAGTATCCAACCTCAACCTCCCCAGTTGAAACTTAAAATCATTGGTCCTTGTTCTGTTCTCTGTTATTACTGAGAACAGCCTAGCTCCCTTCTCTTTGGAGCACCCCTTCAAGTAGTTGAAGGTTGCTATCAAATCCCCCCTCAGTCTTCTCTTCTGCAGACTAAACAGGTCTAGTTTCTCCTCATAAGTCATGTGCCCCAGCCCCCTAATCATTTTCATTGCCCTCCTCTGGACTCTTTCTAATTTGTCAACATACTTTTTGTAGTGAGGAGCCCAAAACTGGACACAGTATTCCAGATGCGGCCTCACCAGTGCCGAATAGAAAAGAATAGTCACATACCTCAATCTGCTGGCAATACTCCTACTGATGCAGCCCAATATGCCATTGGCCTTTTTGGCAACAAGAGCACACTGTTGACTCATATTCAGCTTCCTGTCCACTATAACCCCCAGGTCCTTTTCTACAGTGCTGCTACTTAGCCGATCGGTTCCCAGCCTGTAGCAGTACATGGGATTTTTCTGTCCTAAGTTCAGGACTTTGCACTTGTCCTTGTTGAACCTCATGAGATTTCTTTTGGCCCAATGCTCCAATTTGTCAAGATCCCCCTGAATCCTATCCCTGCCCTCCTGCATGTCTACCATTCCCCCCAGCTTGGTATCATTCACGAATTTACTGAATGTGCAATCTATCCCATCATCCAGATCATTAATGAAGATATTGAACAGAACCGGCCCCAGGACCCCTGGGGCACTCTACTCGTTATTGGTTGCCAACTAGACATTGAGCCATTGATTACTACCTGTTGAGCCCGATGATCTAGCTAGTTTTCTATCCTTATGGTTCATTCATCCAACCCATATTTCCTTAACCTTTTGACAAGAATGCTGTAGGAAACCATATCAAAAGCTTTGATAAAGTCAAGGTATAACATGTCGACGACTATTCCCACATCCATAAATCCAGTCATCTCATCATAGAAGGCAATCAGGTTGGTCAGGCACAATTTGCCCGTGGTGAATCCATGCTGAATGTTCCTGATCACTCTATTTTCCTCCAAGTGTTTCAGAATGGGTTCTTTGAGGACCTGCTCCATGATTTTTCCAGGGATTGAGGTGAGGCTGATTGGTCTGTAGTTCCCTGGAACCTGCTTTTTCCCTTTCCTGAAGATAGGTACTATATTTGCCTTTTTCCAATCATCCGGGACCTCCCCCGTTGCCACAAGTTTTAAAAGATAATGGCCAGCGGCTCTGCAATCACATCGGCCAACTCCCTCAGCACCCTCAGATGCAATTCATCTGACCCCATAGACTCATGCACATCCAACTTCTCTAAGTAGTCCCTAACCTGACCTTCCATCACCAGGGACCACTCTCCTTCTCTCCAGTCTGTGTTACCCAGTGTAGTAGCCTGGGAGCTGGCTGTCCCTGTGAAGACTGAAGTAAAAAAAGCATTGAGGACTTCGGCCTTTTCCGCATCATCCAGCATGAGGATACCTACCCCATTCAGTAAGGGACCTACACCATCTCTGATCCTGTTCTTGTTACTGACATACTTGTAGAACACCTTCCTGTTATCCTTCACATCCTTTGCTAGCTGCAACTCCAATTGCCCTTTGGCCTTTCTGATTTTATCCCTGCAGGCCTGAACAATATCTTTATTTGCCTCCCTAGTCATCTGTCCAAGCTTCCACTTCTTGTAAGCTTCCCTTTTATGTTTCAGCTCACTGCAGAGTTCTCTGCTAAGCCATGCTGGACGCCTTCCATATTTGCTGTTCTTTCTGTACATCAGAATGGTATCTTCCTGTGCCTTTAACAGGGTTTCTTTAAAATACAGCCAGCTCTCTACCATGACAAGGGCTATTAAGGCCACCTTTTTCATCTGAGTACTATCTATGAAACAGACACTCAGAGAAAGACTTAGTTCAAAGAGTGAACATTAGAACAAGACATCAGAGTTTGTGCAAGTTTGATATAACAGCAGATATCCTCTTC
This sequence comes from Pelusios castaneus, assembly GCA_007922175.1. Classification (NCBI taxonomy): domain Eukaryota; kingdom Metazoa; phylum Chordata; order Testudines; family Pelomedusidae; genus Pelusios; species Pelusios castaneus. The sequence continues at coordinate 2,410,248 of ML685860.1, read as the reverse complement.
CCTTCCTACTGAAGACAGTTGCATTCTATATCATTTATGGAAACTGACCAGACAAAGGCATATCATTTGAGCCTCCTGATTGATCATCTTGGTTATAGCTCAGTGAGTCGGTACCATTTGATAGAGTTTTATTAATAAACCTGTAAAAGCTCTTTATTTCCAATTTTGGTTTGCTCAGCTTACATTGATGATAATGGGCTGCTTTACTCACATATACATTTAAGATACTATATTTTCCTTTGTGGAATTGTACAAGACTGACAAGCCACAGCATATGGAGGAGAGACTGTATCTTGTGAGGAGTTTGGGATTGGCTGGTAAGAATGCCATCAAAAAATATCAAGTTGGTGAAAATTGTTGTAGTTATTGCTGAGCAAAAAGAAATTCTTTCATTCTAAATCCTGAATTACAGGTTGAAAATGGGAACTAATAGTATACCTTCATGAAGCATTTAACACCCTAATATGTTATTTCTTTCCAGCTTCCTTCCTTATTTATGGGGCAACTCCTGAAAATACAACTGGACATTACTTGTGCACCTTGTACACACCCATAGCCTGGCTGACATCAGCCACATAGGTCTCACTTCTCTCATTCCATCATATTATCTTGAATATTAACATAAGGAATACAACCCATGCAGGGACATATTCAGAGAGCCTATTCCTGGATCAAGGGTGCGTAACAACATGCAGCCACTCCCAGAAACCGATAAGCTCAATAGGGCAGGGAGCGTAGGGATGTGTAGCAGTTGGTGGAACCCAGTGTTAGACTTCTGAGCATGGTGGAACAGGTCATGTTTGACTGAGTCACCTCTACTAGGACCCCTGGATAGCAAGAAATCATTTTGACCCTGTGACCTCCACACTGTAAAGATCCACTTTTTCCACAAGCCTTTTCACATGAGGGTTAACATGGCCACATAGTGAGAACGGGAAGAAGAGATTTTTAAGAAGATGAGGTTCTGACCTTGCAGGCATCCTGAACTTAAACATAATACAAATGTTGAACAACAACAGTGGCAACTGGTAAATCTAAAGGTAAGAAAGAGCAAGGTCTTTTGTGGACCAGCTGTTGCAAGATTCTAAATCCTCAGTCACATGGTGTAGGTGCTGGCTATGCTTACATTAAAAATCAAAGACCTCTAGACATCATAGTGATAATGGACTCTAGAAATGTGCCTATACCTTAAAAAAAAGGATGTCTTTTTCATAGTGGTTACTTCAGATACAGAGGGATCCTTAGCACTTTACAGTCAAAGACAGGCTAGCTTCCTGCTCCTGCATTTTTTGCTAACAAGATTAGTCCAGTTATCACCAATAGCACGACATATATAAGTTTCTGTCTAGGAATTAATATTGCACCCATCACCATGATCTGAGGGCTGCAGGAGTGGACCTTAAAGCCTTCTCTTGTTAAGAAGAGGAAGCTTTGAAAATGACTTCACTAGCAGAAGGGGATGTGCCACCCAGTGCTACCTGGTGAGCCTTACTGCCTTGGCCAGTTCTAGATGTTTTGCAGTCACAAACGCACACCAGATTTGTCTTTCCCCAAGGTGGGGATTTACTGCCCTCTTACATGACAATGCCATGAAATACAGGTTGATAGCAAAGATGGGCTTCCCTTCTATCCTCACTCCTCAGCCTAGACTCACCCCATAGGCCTCCTTCTGAGCAACTTCTGAACTACCCTTTGCTTTCTGTTTCCTCCCCCTTATATGCTACCTAGTTAGCCCAATGATGGGCTCCCAGCTGCTCATAATTCCCTACCAGAAAGTGTGTAACTGCCCTCAGCTGGGCCATCACCTTTCCCCAGACTGCAGCACTGTCAGTGATCAGTCACCACATGACCCTGTTCATTTCAATCATAGAAGTTAAGGACAGAAGGGACCGTGGTGTTCAGCTAGTCTGATCCGCACATGGGAAACCACAGAAACCACCCACTCCTGTGATAGACTCCAAACCTCTGGCTGAGTTACTGAAATCCTCAAATCAGGATTTAAAGACTTAAGTTACAGAGAATCCATCATTTACACTAGTTTAAACCTGCAAGTGACCTATATCCCATGCTGCAGAGGAACGCAAAACAAAACAAAACAAAACATCCAAAGTCCAGAGTCTCTGCCAATGTAATTTAGGGGTAAATTCCTTCCTGAGACCCTGAGCTTTTGGGCAGCAAGACACCTAAAAATAATTCTTTGTAGTAACTCAGACTTCCCCATCTCGTGGCCAATCTTGGCCCTTGGAGATAGTTGCTTTTATCAGTTGCAGATCAGCTACATGGCAGTTTAGGCAGTCTAAGCATATTGTCCCCTACATAAACTCATCAATCAACAAGCCTTGAAGTCAGTTAGGATTTTTGCCCCTGCCCCATGGCTCCCCTTCCATGTTCCAGAACATGAGAAATTGAAGAAATGATACTCCAAGTTACCTTGAATAAAATCCTTTGCTGCACCAAAGAGCTTTTGGGGGAAAAGGTATTTTAAACCTGCTTTCAAATGGTGCTAATCCATGGTCAATCCCAGGCCAGAAGGGAAGGTTTGACAGTATCTGGGCCACAGAGGAAAAAATTATTTTCTTGGAATTCCACTTTTCCCTCAGACCCCAGGGAGTGCAGTGGTATAGAAGTAGTTCAGGGGGGTGGGGCTAACTTTGGCTTCCTAGTTCCAAAGGGGTAGCTGTGTTAGTCTATTGCCACAGGACTCTGTTGGTTTTTTTTGGCTTCCTAGGTATCTCTCAGCTCTTTGAGATCAGAGGAAGGGTGGCCTAGTGGCTAGGGCACTAGCCTGTGCCTTCAAAGGTCTTATTAATTTCCCTGCTCTACCACGTTTCTTGTGTGATGCTCGGCTTAGGGCTTATCTATGCAGCAAGTTACTGTGTGGCAATCCAGGCTGTGAATCTACAGCACATCGTTTTGCTGTAGTAGCATCCTGTGTGGACACTGCTACAGTGCACTTAAGTCCCAGGGTGCAATTAGTATTAGTATACACTGGGGTCTTTCAATGCTCTGTAGGAGTATCTACATGGGACATTACTGGGCAGCAAGCTCATGTGCTATAGATTTACGTTTCGACTTGTAGTGTGGTACCATGCCATGTAGACAAGCCCCAGTTCCTTCTATGGCTCAGTTTATGAGACAAGGAGATAATGTCACAGAGGGGCCATGAAAATAAATACATGAAAAATTGAGAGATGTTCAGATACTATGGGGATGGGGGTCATAATGGTACCCATGTTATGTAGACAGAAGATGTGCCTACTGGAGACAGGAGCTAAGTAGTTCTAAATAAGCCCCTCAAGTACAATTATATTTTCTATTTCAGTGTGAGTGACCAGAGGTAACAAGGACAGCAAAATAAAAGCAACAAGTTCCAAGAAATATTTAAGCACTGCCCTGGAAGCTGAACCCAAATCTAATTGGCAGCAGATGGGAAATTAGAAGTTAACAATCAAAGTTAAACTTGTCATCTACTGATAACGCTGGCATATTTTTTCCATAGCAAGAGATCAGATCCAATTATCATGCTTAGCCTTCAAATAGTATACATCCTAGACCATACTGAAACCTTAGTATACTTGAAATAGAGTTTGATAAACACTAAAGAAAAGAATTAGTAGCTGACACAGTTTCTACAGCCCCAAGTATTGAGATTCCTGCAGTATTTACAGCATCAACCTTCCACAGCAGAGCTTAGTTACCACCACCAATATTTAACTAAAAAACATTAAACTAACTCACCATACTAGAGCTTTAAACAGGTTCATTTAACCTGTATTCATGGACCTAACTTAATTCTGGGTGAGATAATATGTATACTGCTGCCCTCTGCTGCCTCTGTTTCACATTAACATAAACCCGACAATTTAACACACATTTTTCCATGTGGCTATTTTCCAGAGGTGTACAAATGATGGATATTGCTAGAGGGCATAGAAGAATGGCAATATCAATGTAGATTCATCCACCTAAAAATTACTTTCACTTCCCTAAAGGAAAATGGCTCAATTTCATCTCTCCATAATTTATTGATCTGTTGCCTTTATAGTGCACATCAAAGCACTGACTTTCAAAGGGACTACATTTTGCAACACCACAAGATGGGCACTTAGCTTTTTGTACACACAAAATCCACATTTGCTGAGAGAAATTTCTATTTACAGCCGCACATATCACCTGGATGCCTGCATGTGCATTTCTTTGGGTATATCCACACTGGAGCCTTAGGTTGACTTAAGGAAGGGTAAGTCGACCTACAGACTCCTGCATCCACACTCGGCTTTTATTAAGTTGATTTAAGCACTTCCTTAAGTCGACTTAATAAAACCACCTCTTAAGGTCAACCTAAGGCTTAAGTCGACCTTATTAAGCCGACTCAGATCAGTGTAGATGGGGGATATCCATTAAGTCAACCTAATTGGCCTCCAGGCCCCCTCACAGAGTTCCTGGCCACTCTTCCATCAGCCTAGCATGTACCAGTGTGGATGCAGGGCTGTGGAGTCTCTAAGTCGACTTAACAAGGTCGACTTTAAGTCGACTTAAAGTCGACTTTGGTTAAGTCGACTTAACAGAGCCTCCAGTGTAGACGTACCCTTTGAGAAGGTAACATCCATTTGTATTCATCACTGAGACCAGCATAGGGATTGTTCAGAAATTGTGCATGATGGTAAATGGGCCAATGTGTACAGTAATAAGCACAGAGAGAGGTAAAACTACATACTTGTTGTGTGTTTCATTAGTGTGTGAAAAAATGAATTGGAGCAGTGAGGTGATTGCATACATTCTGGGGGTAGGGGTCAATCATAGAGGCCATGTTGGCTGTTGTCATCCAGCAAAGCCCATAGTACCAAAGTTGTGATACCATTCTAGGAGGGCTGCATATTCCATGCTCAGCTGTAGGGAACAGAGGTCTGTATGGAAAGCTGCAAATAAACTTAGGGGCCTGGAAGGAGGACCCAGGGAGCAGCAGTCAGAGCTTCATAGTCCAGAAGCAGGAAATAGAGACAACCATAGTCTGCCTTCTACCCTCCACAAGCAGCTAGGAGCCAGCATTCCAGTCAAAAAATCCCCCTTTCCACTCCGTGGTAGCCAGATTCCCTTCCCAGCCTTTGGGGCTAACAACTCAACCACAGCCATTCACCCAGTGAAGGGCCAGGAGCAGCCAAAGTTACCCAGACTCTAGTCCAGAGATGCCAAAGCTAGCAAGAAGCATCCTATGTTCATAAAGCTTATTTCATGCATATTCATCAACTATGTAAATGAGATATTACAGTTCCAGGTTATTGGACGTTCTGCCTTAAAAGGTATGAAATAATAACAATTGACTTTAGAGTTCTGAGAGGTAATAAGAATCTCAAAGGCCCTATGCCTGTCCCAGCCACAATAAATCTTTCTTTGGGCTAGGTTTGGTGCTAAAGGTAGCAGATAGAGCAGGGCCAAAGGAATTTCTTTTCAGGATGATCATTGAGGGATAATGGAAGAAGACAAGCTACAGGGAGAGAGAAAGGGTATGTAATGGAGGAAGAGTGTAATGATGTGTCTTGGAGGAAGAGATTATGGTTCACATACTTCTCCCATTGATGGATCAACTAGTACAGTGCCAGGATCGTGAAGAGGAGGTACAGAAAATTTCTTTAACTGAGTAGGGAGATATTTAACTATAGGGAAGATAAAACAACCAGACTGAAAGGGAAAAAATGCACAAAGTAAGAGGACTCACATAAGAGGAGCATTATAATCCTTAATCACAAAGGTGCTTCAAAGATATATCCATTCCCCACACTTGCAGGCCTCTTGTAGCATATCAGATTTGCCTCTTGAATGACATTCAAGCAAGGCATATTCAAAATATTCATTAGTCCTTCCCTAAGAACAGTGTTAAATAGCACTCAGGGCACTATTATTCCTTGCAGAATAAAGATAATGTGAGGGCAGAGTAACACAAGGTCCTTAACCACTGCAATTACCTGGGGATTGATTGCTGAAGAAAGAATAGATCATTAAACCTGAACCCTGAGCTAATGGATGGCATTGTATTGTATTGTGTGCTGGCTAAAATCAGCAAGAACAGCAGATGTCTTAATCTGGGCTTCTTAAGGAAGTGCAAAGCCTATACTTAGAGTCAGTAGGCATTCTCTAATAACTGCCAAAAATTACAGACTATGCCTGGCTTAATACCACCATTTTGTAAAATTGCATATTTAATGCTGACGCCTTTTTTTTCCAGGTTTTATATCCATGTTCAGAAAAGTAACTCAAACAAGTCCTCACTACTCTCCCTCTATCTCCCACTGAACATGTAGGGCCTAACTCAGACCTGGAGACCTAGATCTCAGTCAGCTCAAGTTTTGAATCTGGCACTCTGATACATACTCTGGTCTTCAGTTCACATGAATAATGAAACCATACCAAAAAAATAAGGCAAAAGATGCCCTACTAGGAACGGTCTTGTTACCTGGACAGTTAATGCCTCTTAGTCTTTCCATATAATAACAAGGAGCCCTGTGGCACTTTTAAAGAGTAGCACATTTATGTATTGCATGAGCTTTTAAAACTTGTTAGCCTTTAAAGTGCCACAGGACTCCTTGTTTGTTTTGCTGAAATAGACTAACACGGCTACCCCCCCGGAGCTTCTTTCCACATAGAATGTTAAGATGTGCATTTGCCATACACATTTTTGGGATCTCAGGATTTCATGAGGATCACACTTAATACACGCTCAGGTTCCTCTCCTATTCATCAGTGAATAACATCCATGAGGCATAGATAGTAGGTCAGATGTCACACATGTTTATGGACCCCACTCAGTCACTGAACTCTGTCCTTTCCCTCTTGCATTGCCCCAACAATCCAGTGATGAATATCTATTGGGATGGCATCCAAAGGCAACAGGACCCACAGGGAGACTCCTTCTAGCCAAGCTGGGTTAGCAAATAGTTGACAGTTTTCTGCATCTCTTGTGGTGGTGTTGCATAGTCCTAGACATCTCTAATATTCCTCCAAGGGAATAAATGGGAGAAGAATGGCAGCTGGCACACCATGAAAGATCAAACTGATTATAGAATCCTAGGCTATGTCTACACTATAAAAAGTTAGGTCAACTTTGTTAAGTCGACTTAATAAGGTTGACTTTAAGTTGACCTAAAGTCAACTTTATTTAGGTTGACTTAACAAAGTGCTTTCCTTTAATCGGGACTTATTAATTCAACCTAACTTCTCTTAGGTCGACCTAAGAAAGTGATTTATGCGTCCACACCGGGCTTAGGTCAACCTAAAGGAGGGTTAGGTCGACCTAAGGAGGGTTGAGTGCTCCTTACTAAGTCGACCTAAGCTTTCATTAGGTCGACTTAAGGATTTTCTTAAGTCGACCTAATGAAAGCCTAGTTTGGACAGAGCTTAAGTTAGGTCAATTTAAGTCTCCTGAAAAAAAATGCTTCCTTGATTTCAAATGCAGGACTCATAAATAGTCAGTGGTTTCCTACAAAGATTTTTCAGTTTCCTGTGTTATCAGGGATAATTGGCATAGGAGCTGATAATCTTAACAGTTGAATGGAAATGATTTTGTGAGGTAACTCATGAAACTAACTTACCTTTAGTGAATTCATTTACTCGTCCAGTTTATTGTGATTTTAACATCCTTACCTACTCCCCTCTCTGACTTTTTCTCCCTTGGCAGGTCCATCCATCTCCACTATCATTTCTGTCTGTGTTGTTTCTTTGGAGTGGGTTGGGAATGGCTAGTGATATGGTTATCGCCATTTGAAAACCATGCTGGATGAAGGGCCACTTAAGTCAGGTGCAACTCATCGCTCTTTCCCAAAGAGAAACAGCTTCAGCTGAGTCCCCCTGACACATGGGCCCTGACTGTGTACTGCCCTGCACCATGGGCAGTTATTAACATGTGTGAGAACTGGGTGAAACACCACCTAACTGAATTGTTTAATCACACTAAGTTGAATCCTGCCTGCGTCTTGCTCAGGTCACTGTGACACACAAGGGGCACAGCAGTGAGGAATCAGGCTCACATCCAGCCAATCAAAGAAGCTGAGAAAAAGCCACGGGGGAAAACAGTAACCAGCTTCTACAATCTTACTAAATAACTTTATGCATTCCTACAACACACTGCTATACCCACTATTTTCCTGCCCCCCTCACAGCTTAGCCTGACAGGAACTCCTATTATACGCGTCTCTTGTGTCATTTTCCTTTCTCTTCAATCTCTGCTTCAATCTTTCCTCTGTTTTAAATTCTTTCATCCCACTAATTATTTAAGGTCAGACAGTGCTGTTAAGCCATAGGCGTGTGTTGGGGAGATGCTGGGAAAGCCACTCCCCAGGGAAAGGTACATACATTGAGCCATCACCATGACTTGGCTCAGTGATATTTCAGTTTCTACTGAGGCAGGTTTAAATCTTATCTGAACACTAGATGGCAACCCAAACCTTCAGACTGGCTGTTTTTCATTCATGAGCCAATGCCTGTCTCTACATTATCTCAATATTGTGTATAGGTTCTAAACCAAGGATATAGTGTGACACATTGTTGCTCTTGCAATGGAGGATTGTGGGCTGAGCCATGCAGGGATGGGAACACAGTCTGGGTCACATCACAGTTACTCTGAAAAACTGCAGTTGAATTGAGTCCATGCAAGCTGCCTAGTGAGGTGAAATATTTATTCTCTTGATGCAACAGGCGAATACACCTATTGAGAAGAAAAAGGGCATCCTGCCAACTGCACAAAACACCTGAGCCACCTCAGTTTTCAGCTCTCCAGTCATTAACTCCTGAAATTCTAAGAGGATTTGAAGTGGTCGACAAGTAGAAAAGAGCTTGAAACAAGCCTCTTGGAGCTTTGAGGCAACCAGGATAGAAGCATTCAGGGGAAATGGGGAATGAATTAGAAGACAGTGAATGGTATGTCTGTCTGGCAACTGTCACATCATTGCAAATCATGCAGAGAGAGAAATGAAGACTAGATGGGGAAACATTTGAGCGACTCAGGAGATAGCATGGAGAGCTGTCCTTCAGGTTATAGAAGGTACTGTTGTGCATAGAGCAGAAATCTGGCCCCGGGAAAAGGGAACAAGCACAGAGCATAGTTTATATCACATGGAGACAAAGGGAAAATTAAATGGAGAAAAAGGGAACCAAGATGAACACACTGTATGCTGAAGCAACTAATGTGGCACGAGCTGGTCAGGCTTCCTGAACGAGAGCTTGAGGGTGGAGGGTGCTTACACTGAAGGATGAATAGATGATGTCTGAAGAAGGATGCACCAAATTTGTTAGTCTTTAAAAGTGCCACTTGTTCATTCAACTGGAGAAAGATCGTGTTAAACTGATGGTAGGAGAAGTCCCAGAGCAGAATTGCTTGGAGATACTGGGCAAGTCATTCACTTGCTGCAGTATGAAAATTAGAGCGATAACGATGGTTTTGGGGGAAAGAATGTATTCAGTGATTCTAGCTTAATTCTGGGAAAGAGTCCATAAAAAGAAGGAGCTGAATAGCACCTGCTGCTGACTTCACATGGAGTTGGTCATCCATGCCTTCCTGGATCAAGTTTTATGTGGGGTTCCAAAATATGGATATATTGTTTAGCTACTCAACAACTCAGAGTTGGGGGTGGATGCCATACTGACACCATCTCTAAAACTGACACACAAAAAGCTGATGTTTTGTGCTGCGTGGAGAGCTGAGCTGCCAAGAAGTGGCAGATACAGAGGGGTGTCACAAATCATGAAAAAAATGTCTTTCCTGTGGAACTTTTCCCAGAACTTTGCAGAGGAAACAAATGAAGTGACTGAGTATTACTCCAATGTCAGTATGTTACAGGTGACAGGTAACAAGCCACCTGAGAGGCATAGAGCAGTGCGTCCCTGCAAGTCTCACACCTTTTGTGCTTCTGGGGGAAATGCCTGTATGTCATGCTCATCATTCTTGTGACATGTATAAGATGTTGGCTCTAGCTGTAAAATGCTAATTTCCCCTGCACTGCTCTGGCTGCCAAAATCAAGGGGGGAAACATTAGATCTGGAAACTTTGGAAAGACACTCAAATAATTATGCCAGCAGTGTGTGTGTGTGTGTTGGGGAGGGGGAGTGAGGGGGTGTAGCTATTAAGGCTGTAGTGAAGCATGGGAGGATTTTAGCATGTTTTCAGTGGTGCAAAGTTATTGAGGTATATTTGAATATGCATTTTCCAGTATATTAGGATGAATATTACAATTTACTTGACAACATAACAACTTTGGCACTGAGGGAATTAGCAGAGAACAACAATTGCCCAGAATCTGAGGTGCACCCAAGCAGTTCAGTAAGGAACTGAAGAGGCAGTATGCAAGAGATGCCCTTAAGTCACTTAGCACTCCTCCAATCCTGAGCAGATATGCCCTGGGAAAACCCTCTGGCACAACTTAAAGCAGTATGACAGCTACTCTAAAATGCACAGCTTGTGATGGCAGGAATTGTTTGTTCCAGCAGCCAGGAATTTCTGGGTCCTCTTTTCTCCTGGCCGCAATATAATGCTTACTGTTACACTGTCCAGATTTAGGAGACCATTTATGATACTATTTCTTATTAATATTTCATAATTGCAATAATCCATAGGAGCTATGCCATATTTGGTATCAATAGAAAGGTTGGAATTTGCTGGGAACGATTATATGGTTCATGTGTAGGAACTGCATCTGTATTAGAAGTTAGGAATATGTTTGTTATATCTATATTTCTACCTCTGATTCTGAGAAACTCTCCAGACTGGATGTCTACAGCCATTGTTTCCTTAATGGCCCATTAAGGAAGCTCCAAGGTACAAGGAGAACCCTGTTGAGCCACTAGGACTTGTTCATGTGACTCAACTCCATTTTTTTGGAAAGAACTCCACACAGCATGGAGAAGGCCAGAGGTGATAAAAAGCAGTAGCCCTGACTCCATCTTCTCTCAAGTCCCCAGTCTACAGCCAACACCCATCTCTGGAACTATTCATCTGTGACTGGACAAATGACTGAGGTCCACCCAGATGCTGGGTGTGTACCAGAGGAACTTTGTGCCTGCAAACTGCTTTCATGGACTCTAAATCATTTGTATGTATGTGATTCACTTTGACCCTTTAACATCTCTCATATTTTGCTTCTTTTCTTTTTATATTAAACCTTTAGTTGTAGTTACTAAAAGATTGGCTATCAGTGTGGTATTTTGGGTAAGATCCAAACCTATATTGTTTTGTGTGATGTGGCTGGCCCTTTGGGGTCAGGAGAACCTATTTCTTTAAGAGTCCATGCAGCTAGGGGGGAGCCAGAAGAGCTGGAGTGCAATAAATGGAGCTGTTTCTATTTTGGCAGATTTCTTGGTGCCCGGTGTGGGGAACCAGAAGCCTGGTTGTGACTGATAGGGAGACTGGTTTAAGTACCACCCATCAGTGTTTGGGGAGTTTGGCTCCCAGTTTTGAAGCTTGCCCTGATTTTTGCACATTCAGGAGATTAACCCAGGAGGCCCCGGTCACAGTTACATCATCTCAATAGTGCAGCCCTAAACTCCCCAAACAGCTAGATGTAGGACTTGATCCTGCTCCTGTTGAGGTCAACAGGATTTTTGTCAGTGAGACCAGCTGAAGTAGCATTAGCCTGTGTGGGCTAATGCTAAATATCAGGGATATTGCCTGGTTTTGTTCTGTTATTTATTATCATTGTCGGCCTTCTACTTTTTCATCTATCTCATTTATTTAAAAGCTATAAAAGCTTTTGTCTGGCATCAGTGAACTGTTAAATCATAGGCTATGTCTACACTTACCAAAGTTAGTTCAAATTAGTTAATTCGAACTAATTTTACTTAGTTCAAATTAACTTAATTCGAACTAGCATGGCCTCACTGGAATTTTAGTTCGAATTAGTCAGTTGCATTAAGCTCAATGTGCCGGTTAGTTCAAACTAAGCAGTTAGTTTGAACTAATATGGCCACATTGACTTAATTCAAACTAACTAATTTGAATTAAGAGGTAGTTTGAAAGGTATAATTGAATTTATTAGTTCGAATTAAGGAAGCCCTTAATTCGAACTAATGAAAGCCTAGTGTGGCTAACTTAGTGTGGCAACCTAGTGTGGCTAACTTGCAAGTGTAGACATAGCCATAGAGACATAGGAATGGAAGGGACTGAGACCATCTCTGATGCGTATTTGTCTAACCTGTTCTAAAAAACCTCCAGTGACAGGGGTTCTACAACCTCCTTTGGAAGCCTCTTCCAGTGCTTAACCTTTTTTCATTTGTGGACCCCTTTGGAAAGCTTAGACTGAGGAACCCCAAGACCCCAGTCCATGGATCACAAGTTGAAGACCACTAATCTAAACTAAATCTCCCTTTCAGAGGGGTAGCCATTTTAATCTGTTTTTAGCAAACAACGAGGTGCCACAGGACCCCTCATCATTTGCTAAATCTTCCATGCATATTAAGCACATTAGTTCTTATCCCACATTCAGTTAACATGGAAAAAAACTGATCACTGTCCTCTTTATAACTGCCCTTAACATATTTGAAGACTGTTATGAGGTTCTCTCCCTACTTGTATTCCTTTACCAAGACTAAACATGCCCAGTTTTTTTAACATTTCTTCACAAGTCACGTTTTCCAAACCTTTTATTGTTTTTTGTAGCTCTTGTCTGTAGTCTTCCAATTTGTCCATACCTTTCTTAAATTGTGGCACCCCAGATGGAGTTCTATATTCCAGCTGGCCTGGCCAGTGCAGAGTAGAGTAGGAAAATTACCCCCTGAGCCTTACTTATGACACTCCTCTTAATCCACTCCAGAATGATATTAGGCTTTTTCACAACTACCTCACATTGTTGTTTGATATTCAATCTGTGATCCGCTAAGGCTCCACTTCCTTTTCAACAGTACTACTGCCTAACCACTTATTCTCTATTTTGTGTTTGTACATTTTGTACATCTTTATTGAATTTCACTCTATGAACATCAGACCAATTCTCTAATGGTCAAAGTAGTTTTGAATGCTAATCCTATCCTATCCTCCAAAATGTTTACCAATCTCACAGATTGCTATCATCTGTGCATTTTATAGGCATACTGTCTATTCCACTATACAAATCACGAGTGAAAATATTGATTAGTACTGGATCCAGGGTAGATCCCTGCAGGCTCCCCTAGCTACATCTCCCAGTTTGACAGCGAACCATTGATAATTACTCTTTGAATGTGTTTTCTAAACAAGTTATGCACCATTAGAGTAATTTCATCTGGATTACATTTCCCTGGGTTCCTCATTAGACTATCATATGGTATCATGTAAAAAGCATTACTAAAGTCCAGATATATCATGCATACTGCTTTCCCTATACATTAAGCTATACCTGTCAGAGAAGAAAATTAGGTTGGTTTGGAATGATTTGTTCTTGACAAATCCATGTTGGGTATTATTTATAACCCTATAATAATCTAGGTGCTTACAAATAGATTGTTTAATAATTTGTTCCAGTATTTTTTCTGGTATTGAAGTTAGGCTCTGGTTTATAATTCCCCAGGTCTGCTTTCTTCCCCTTTTTAAAAACAAATACTATGTTTGGCCTTCTCTGGTCCTCTAGGAAGTTATTTTCTTGTTTGGTTTGGGTAAAATCTAGAGCCAGAAGTCCAGATCTGAATACTCTGAAGACTTGGAATGCAAACTCAGATCCATATTAAATGATTACCCCGTTCTTGTACACATGAATTAGAGAAGGATAATTTCTAGGTGAAGCCACTGAACTAGGAGTCTGAATATTTGGATTCAGTTCCTTAGCATGCCACCAATTTCTTGTCTCCCTTAAGATTTATGGCAGTGTAACAGCAGAATTTGGACCCTTACCTATGTACTCAGCATATAACTCCCTATGTTAGTCAATGAGAAACCCATCAGTAAATCCTTATGCACCATTCTAAGGTTCCATCCTGAAAAACGATGGCTAAATTCTACACTTGTAAGTAATCCCACTGATTTGAGCTTGACCTCACTGGGTCTATGCATGCATAAAATTAAGCACATGCATAAATATTTGCAGGACTGGGCCCCAAAATATAATTGGTAACATTTGTCTAAATACAAGGTGGGTGAGGTGATATCTTTTATTAGGCCAATTTCTGTTTATGAGAGAGTTTTGAACTACACAAAGCTCTTTCTCAGGTCTGGGAAAGGCAATCCAAATGTCACAAGTAAATAGAAGGTCATACATATAATCTATATACCTAAACGACAGTGGTATATATGCACGGTGGGGACGCAGCTGCGTGCGCAGCAGCTGAATCCATGTCCTGCTGCGGCCGGGCTGGGGAGATTCAAATCTCCCGCTCTGAGCATGCTCAGATAGAGCGTACTCAGGGCGGGGGCAGCCTGGCCCAGAAGCGGCTCTGCCGGCGACCCCTGTAGTTGCGAGCCTCCGGCCAGGTAAGGGGGCTGGAGGGAGGCCTGGAGAGGGGTGGGGGGGACAAGGAGAGTGGCTGTGTTAGAGGGGTGGGGGGGACAAGGAGACTGGCCGGGTTAGAGGGGTGGGGGGGACAAGGAGACTGGGTGGGGGCAGGAACTGAGCTGAGGGGCCGGCTCGAAGTAGAGCCGGCCCCCTAGCTCAGTCCAGG
>ML685860.1:2334012-2395238 GCA_007922175.1 Pelusios castaneus | reverse complement strand
ATCCCCCAGCTGCTCCTGCTGTCAGCAGGAGCCCGGGAACTGAGCTGGGCGATTCTTTAGAGAATCGGGGGTTTACTGGTTTAGTATAAACAGTTAGTATACATTCTAATCTAAGGACCATTGAAGGTGGCGTGGCCCATTAACATTCCTGCCATCACAGGAGAAAAAGAAGAGTTAATGGGTTACTGATATGTTGCAATAAGCCATAAATCTGGAACACTCCCACATTGGCATCAATTTCTGGACACAACCATCAGCTTTAGCCATGGAACCTTACAGACAACTATATACAAGAAACCCACAGATTACCACACCTACCTTCATAGACCCCGTAACCATTGCAAACATTCCAAGAAATCTGTTACCTACAGCTACGGTGACCAGACGTCACAGTATTAGTGGTTTTGTCTTACGTACATAACTATCTGCCTTCTTCCCATCTCTCCCAAAAAAGGTGTCCCAATGTATCACACATGCTATTTTGTCACCCTATCTACAGCTTGGCATTCAGATACTATAGAATATACTCCAAAGAGGCAGTCTGGGATATATAGACAGAAGACCTGTGTGACTCAAAGACATCCAGCTCCGCTCAGCTTGCACTGCTGAAAATGGCTGAGGAACCCCAAATATGTCAGCGCTTTCTCTTTACGACCTTTAATTATAACTAGTGCCTCTGTTAGGTTACTCCTGGATCTACTTTCTTAGCTGACCAGAGACCCCTACCACATGACTTTGTTGCCAGGTGGCCTCTCTTCTTACTAACCATTCTCCTGGGTAGGAGCTATCTTGTTGTCTAGAATGTTTGCACTTGAATAGAAGACCATATAAATTTATTGATAGTCTATTATCACATCCTTTTGGAATTTCAGTTCAATATGGAAGTAAAGAGTCCACAGAGAAAGCAACTAAACCTCAAATCCAAAATGGAGTTTGATGTTTGGTAAAGATTCATACAGAGAGTTCATAATTTCAGACAGAATTCATGAGTTTTATAGACCAATTATCACAATGGGGCTTAGGGAACTTTTTTTCCCCAAAACACAATGTTGTTTAATGGTGCATTCACTGTAGGATAAAGAGAAAGGGACAAAAAGGCTTTGTTCAATATTCATGCAACACAGTCAGACCCTTTTAAGCATTCAATTTTACTTGATGCCTACTATAATAGACATATGATCGTGGCTTATACAGCAAGTGTTCTGAAAGATGATTTTATTTTGTAATGGAAAAAGCATTCTTGCCTTCATTTTAGAGGATGTTTGAAAACAATCTGTGTAGCTCAGATAATACGATATACAACTATCTATCTTTTTATCTAAAGTGTGTGATGTTCTGTTGTGGCCAAAAGCAATTATTTGACTGATTACCTTAGGTAGAAAGGAATGGAGGAGGTGAGTTGGTGATCTCAGGACATTTCTTCGGTACCAAGGCTGGGATTTTTTAAAAAGTGCTAAGAAATATAACTCTCATTTCCCACAGACATTCCCACTGCTGCAATATTAGTTGGACCATTTCAAAAGGAACTGGGTTTTAACTCTTAGGCATCTTTGAAAATCCCAGCCTAAGCATTTATACTGTACAATTCATGCCTAACTAGTTCCCATTCTCTGATCTGGCCTCACTGTCTTGTAGAGTGTCCATTTGAAGTAAAAACAGATATGTGGGGGTGCATCACCCTCACCTCTAATTGCATATTGCAGAAGAGCAACACTGTGTTCCCAGCTGCACACAGTGCAAGGACTTGCAGGATCAAGGCATTTTGAAGTATTCAAAACCATCAGGGCAGGATGATGAAGTACAAGTATTATCAGACACATAAGAACTGGTACCTAGATTAATTCAACCCTCCAATCAGACCCTCATTAATTAATGCAGAGAAACCAAATAATCTGCATGGAGAGCTACACACAGAGCCCTCTGCTGGCCAGGAATAGGAGGCACATAAATCGGTAGGACTTGTCCCATTAGAATCTTCCAAGGTTCCCGTAATTGTGGGTTTGCAGAACAAGCTCTTTTTGTAATGTTCCAGAGAGGACAGACTAGGAGATGTTAACTCTGCGTAGGATCTGAGGTTGCAGATCTTTTGTTTTAGAACCTAGGGCTGGAACCTAGGGCTGTAGGGGGCCAGTGGCATCGTTGCCATAGGGCAGAGGAGGCACGAGCCCTGAATGTGCCCAGCAGTGCCCCGAGTCTCCCCAAGCAGCTGGGCCAGCGGGGCCATTTTAAATTTCCTGCCCTGCTCCCAGGCACGTAGCCTAGGGTGGAACAGAGCAGGAAATGTAAACAGCTGCCATGGGCTCCATCGCGTCTGGAGGCTCCCCAGTGGCCGGCTCCACAGCAAAGTAACTGCTGTAGTGGGGGCTCGGGAGCTCGCACAGCGAGGGCCCAGTCTGACCCAGCTCAGGGCCCGTCTGGTGTAAGGGGGTCCAGCCCGCCCAGCACAAGGGAGCTAGCCAACACAAGGGGGCCGGGCCTGGCCTGGCCTGGCCCGTCCAGCTTGGGGGCCTCCCGGCGCGAGGGAGCCTGGCTCGGTGCGGTTGGTGCTGGGGCTGCCGTGTGCAGCTGGATCAAGTCCAGCACCAGATTGGGCCTGGGACCACTGGAGGAGGGGCTGCTGGGTGTGGGGGGATGGCTCTGTGACCCGAATGTTTTTTAGAGGCCCTGTGTTTCACCAAGTGAACAGACAATCTTAGAAGATCAGTCCCCACAAGAAATCCTACAAAGACAAAAGATCTGGGGGCACTTGTTTGCTGCCACATCTGACTCTGCTCTTTGCTTGTTTACTATGCTCTGCATCTGGCCCTATTTCTAGTTCCTGTCTTACTTGTACCCTCACTCCTGCTTGCTCCTGCTTGGCTCCTGCTCTGTGCTTGATCCTTGCCTAGTTTTTGGTTTCTGTTCTGACATTTTGCTCTTGGCTACCAATCCTGATTCTGACCCCTGGTTTGACCCTCAGGTCTGGCATTTGGCCTCTGATTCCAGTTTTGATTCTTGGCTCTGTCTCCTATCTCTGACTCTGGCATTTGACATCTGATTCTGATCCTCTGTTCCATTTCCTGACTCCTCCTCCAACAGCTAGGCATGACCATCTATGTCCTAGTTCTTAATGCTCTTTTTCTGCAGCTGACAAAGGATTTGCTGAGCTCCAGCTCCAGTGAAATTTGGTCATACATTATGGCACCATGCTGGGCAAGCCAGATATGGAAATCTCTCTATGAAAGATAAATCCAGAAAAATGATAAAAGAAGTCAAAAATATGAAGCAAACTGAAAAGACAGCAAAGAAAATCAGATAAATGGAAAAGGAATAATGAAAGAACATATCTCGTGTGGGCTTAGCTATGACCAGGTGACTCACATTGTGACTGCTATAGGATGGGGGGATCAATGAGCAATATCGAATTGATGTGGAAAGTATTCCAATTTGAAGAGCTGTTCCTAAGCTGCTTTTGTAAAACTCCCTTTGAACTGGTTCGGTATTCCCCCCTTGTAATCTTCATCTCACTAGTCAATCGTATGACATAAATTTTATGATACGATTAGCACATCGTACAGAGATTGACCTTCCTCAAGGGCAAAGAACAGTTGGCTTGGATTAGCTAGCTCACCAATACAAAACAGTTTACAACTTTGCCCAGTTTTGTTTTCCAACCCTCTTAGGGCAGTAGAAAAATATTTTTAGGATTGTGGTTGCAAAGGGTTTATTTAACTCACATACATGCTGTTTTGAGAAAGCACTGGTGAGAGAAAAAAATGATTTTATACTTTCAGAGTTCTATGCCCCCTCAAGCAAAACAACATACTGATTTTATTTATCTATCCTCACAATTGTTACAAGAAACAACCACAATTCAAAGTGGAAAAAGCATCTGGCAACAGTGAATTAATTTTGATTTAGTCTCTTCATATGGGAAATCTGAGATCAATAACTTCTTTGGAAACAGACATATATTGCAAGTGAATAATAGTGAAGTGATGGTAAAATGCGTAGTAGTTTGTAAGCATCATTATGTTATATGTTTGTACGGCACCTAGCACTGTGGTTTCCTGGTCCATGATGGAGGATCCTAGGCACTACAGTAGTGCAAATAATTAACAAAGTATTACTTGTTCTTTCAGTCGAGTATAGAACCAATACTTTTCCCAAACTGTCACTTATGAAAAGGCCTGTTAACCATTCCTTTAATTTTATCCCTTCATCACCTAGCAACTGGCACTGGCTTCAATGTCAGAGTGACGTGAAGGGGCATGGCTCTTCGCTGGCTTGAATCTTGTGTTATCATTTACACCTGTGCAAAGTAGGTGTTCATATGGCAGAGTCTGAAAGTGTTTCTTGAATGATAACACTTGGTACTAGTGTGAATGACTGCACACGTTTCAGACTAGTTGAGAATCAGGCTCTCTACATTTAATGGCAGCAAACAGTCCCTTGTGGGCCCCCTTTTACACTCGAGTGCAAAGTAAAAAGGGATAGGGTGCAGGAGGAATGACCGGGACACACTGGTGTAAGTAAATGTTGTCATCAACATGCTAATGAGAAACTATCAAGTACTGGTTCTTGACTCTTTGGCTATGCTCCTGCCACAGCCTCAGTGGGCACTGGGAATGTACCCCGATATTCACAGACTGTGTTAAACTTTGTACAAAGCATAATGTGCAGATCATCTTGTGAAAACTCATTATTTGTTGATCATTATTGTGGAACCGTGGTATGTAAAGATATAAGATTCCACTGTATGATATCACTGGAACATTTACCAACACGTTTTGGAGGGCAGTCACAAACAAATTCCCCAGAGACAAAAGGCCAGCTTATGCCTCAGCCATATGTCAATGAGATCAAATGGGTTAAGTGAGTAAATAGCAAAAAGTAGCAAAAATTTTACATTTTGACAAAAAAACAATTTAAGGTTCTGGACTACACAGACTTTCTGCCTCCAGAATATCAGCTGGAAATGATTCTTGTACAAGAGAAAGGGCTATAATAGAAGATGGCAGACACCCCACTCATCTATCCTTTGTTCTACCATGACATCACCAACCCCTGAAGAGCAAATGAAGTAGCACTGGCCTCCAGGAGTAGATCCTGGCTGAAAGAGGTTCAGCCAGTAAGACTGTTGAACCATG
Source organism: Pelusios castaneus (assembly GCA_007922175.1). Lineage (NCBI taxonomy): Eukaryota > Metazoa > Chordata > Testudines > Pelomedusidae > Pelusios > Pelusios castaneus. Next base: position 2,390,109 of record ML685860.1, on the reverse strand, counting down.
TGAGAGAGCCCTCTGCTTTGTATTCACTTAGATTTTTAAGTTGGGTGTTAGTTGCCTTTTATTTTCTTGTAATTCTTACATTCTGGATTGTATGCCTCATTACTTGTAGCCACTTAAAATCTATCTTTCTATAGTTAATAAACTTGTTTGAGCTAGACCTGTATACGTGTGTGTGTATTTAAGTGTTTGGGAAACTCCATTTGGGATTACCAGATTTGTGCATATCGTTTTCTATTAATAAATGATGGACTTTATATGAGCTTGTATCATCCAGGAGAGGACAAGGTCTTACAAGATGCACATTTCTGGGGAAAGTCTGGAACTGGGAGTTTGCTGGTGCTTCCCTGTAGTATAATGCATGAATGGCTCTCATACAATATAGTAGCACTCACGCAATAGAGCTGAGGGTGATTTATACACTGAAGACTATGTGTGGACAGCCTAGGAGTGGTTGATCTCACACTGAAGCAGTATAAAGGGCCATCCAGGTTGGAGAATTAAGGGGACACAGCTATCCATCAGTCCAGCTTGTACAATGGCTAATGTTACAGCCACAGAGCAGTGTTCTCATGAATACAGCGCCCGGTTCCCATGTACTCTTCAACCTGCTCATCATATTTTTACCTTGCACTTATAAGTGCAGTCCTCTGGGGCGTACAAAAAAGGGGTGAAAACTCCAGATACCCAAATGAAAAAAATAAATAGAATGAAAATTTGGTGACAAGGTGATCCTCTAGATTTTGTAATTCAGCCTCCCCTCTCCTGGCCTGAAACTGACCACAGCAGTGGGCTCAGCTGATTCTCAGACATTTAGAAGCACAAACAATTAGGTGATGTGAAGGGGAATGGGGTAGGCATTTCCTACTTCAAACTTGATTTTGCTGGAGGAGCGAGACTGAGTAGGGTTTGTTTTATTTGTGCTCCTCAATAACAGCAGCACTCCCAGAGCATTTAGATGGGGCCTTTTTGTTATTTTACAAACCTCAGTAAGTAAATGCCCCTCCCCCCATTTGTACAATTACATATTCAGCACGGGGAGGGACCAGACAGTTTACATACTGAACACCACTATGCTTGAGAATTGAGCTGTTTCTGTACCTTAGATTACTAAAGAATGAGAAACAGCACTTTGGTTTTAATTGCTCCTCTGCCGGAAGTCAATTGCTTACAGAGCTATACTTTGATACACAAAACTAGATCTCCAGAAAATCTAGGTTCAAATCCACTGTCCACTTAACTTTTCAGCTTTCCAAGGTGAATGTTAAATAGCTGGAGGCTATTCCAAAATTGAAGCTAATTTCTTAGGAGACTACGGCACATTACTTAAGAGTTGGATTTTGCCATAGTGTATTTGGGCAAAATCTTCCCACTGTTCCGTGGTGTGCCAGATGGCTGATGTGGTCTGCCCCAGCTGTGATTACCTTTTACTCATAGTCTACAGCAAATATGGTTTTTAACCGTTTGGGATAACTGTGGAATAGACTCGCTTCCCTGCTAGGTTGTTTTGAACTCTTACTAACATTTGGGGAGGCAGGAACTTCTCCAGGGAATTTCTCTCAAATGCAGCTCTATCTCAGCACCTTTAATAGTAAATACAGAATTCCACTGTTATTGAGCAGAGCAAGCAATGTGAGAAGGGCATAAATTGCAGATGCTTATAAGGAACTCTGTCTGTATCAGTCCAACAGGCTGGACAGTGTCTCCAGCCACAGCTCCTTATTCCTGAATTAAGGTTCCTTTAGTTCTCTGGTCTGTGGCAGATTCTTGTGTGTGGTGCAAGCTTTTATCCCAGGTCGCTGCTCCCTGGGTCTGCCTCCCAGACCTCAGACTATCAGGCTGCTGTGTTGCTATAGCTTGCATGGCAAGCCCATCCTCCAGTCAGAGTAATGCTGACAGCAGGATGTAGGGGAGACATTTCCTGCCAGATCTCTTTCACCAGCCAAGACTGAGGGGAAAGGAGCCAACATTTCCAGTCAGCCCATCCTCAGTCCGTTATGTCTTCAGAGACGGGGCCAGCCCTCACAGTATTGCTATTGGGCTACAGTGTTGGGGTACACGCATACTTCCCCTACTTCCCTGTTGCCTCTTGCAAGGTATCTACTTAGTAGGCCCCTTATCTTGCTGGCAAGGTAGGAAGAAAACATTAGCCTTTGATAGGTCTGGCTTATAATTTTGAATACAAATGTCACAGAAGATGGTGTTTGGTTTTAAATTCACTACACCTGGGAGTCAATACAATTCTGTATGACTACACAGTAGGTGCAGGTGTGTTGATAGGATGGGTAGGTCAACTTGGCCTACCTTTACCCAATAGTGAACATGTGGCAGGAAAAACCTGAGCCTATGCTAGCAACCTGAGTAAGTACCCAGAGTCTCCACTAGACCATTCTGAAACCTGTGCTGCCACATCTTCCATCCTCACCAGATTAAAGCTAGGGCAGGTATGCCTACCTTCATGGCAATCACTGCTTCCTGTACTGTGTAGACATACCCTCAGTCACCCCAAGTTGCTGGTCCTCTCATGATGCTAGAACAAGAGTGACTCAACAATACTAACAAGATGTCAACTAGAGGTGCTGAGAACACCGCAGATGCCTCTAGACACTTGCCTGGCTGGATCCTGCCTCTATGCATCTCCCAGCTCTGCAGTCACAGCAGCCTTTCCACACTTCTCCCCCTGGTGTAGGAAAGTAGAACAGTAACATATGAAGCATCATAATTATCAGGGGACTTTATCATAAGACTCATAGTGGGTACGTCTACACTGAGAAGTTAGGTCGACTTAAGGAGGCTTAAGTCGACCTAAACAAAGCTACGTCCACACTGGGCTTTTATTAAGTCGACTTAAGCCCTTCCTTAAGAAGACTTAATAAGAGCTTAAGTCGACTTAATAACACCTCCTCTGAGGTCGACTTAAGCCTTAAATTGACTTCTTAAATCAACTTAAAGCCAGTGTAGATGGGGATTAGCACTAAGTCGACTTAAAGCCATTAAGTCGACTTAACAAGGTCAATTTAAGTCAACTTAAAGTATTGACACTCTTTTAGGTCGACTTAACAAGGTCGGCTTTAGGTTGAACTTGTCGACTTAAAGTCGACCTTTTTAAGTCGACTTAACAAAGTCGACTTAACTTTGCCAGTGTAGACATAGTGAGTAGCTGTTCCTCTGGCTCTTACCCCTTTTCTCATCCCTAAACTGCAGAGTTCTACTATAGCAGTCCCACAAAAGGGAAGGAAGCAACACCAGGGAAGTTAGTATGTTGTGAAGCCACCTTTCTCCTCATACAACCTCACGTACATAAACCTCCTCTAAGAAATCCGGAACTTCCAGTGCAGAGAAGCAGAAGGAACATTATAGCTCATGACCTCTACACGATAAACTGCATACATTTGGTATTACCCAAACCTCAGATGTATGCAGATTTTAGGCTAAATTCAGTTGTACGTGAAAGGTGTAACTGACAAAGCCACAGAAATTGTATTTATCTAGTGTGCAGTAGATTGTAACACAAGTGAATTTATACCTGTTTGGTATTTTGTGTGGACAAAACTCAGCCCAGGAGTAAGCTCATCAATAAAGACTTGTGCTGTTTGTACCAGATTTGACCCAAGCAATGCCAGTAACAGTAGCATGGGCTCCTTTGTTTTACATCCTCTTCTTGTTGCTTTGTTGTCTATACCCCCAACTGCGATCCCCACCAACATGCAAATCACTCATTTTGCATACCTACTGAACTCTCCGATTGATGAGAGTTGTGTCACTGCCACCAGATACACAACTTTTTCTGCTCTTTTGCATCCTTGCTGAATATGACACAGAGACCTCAGTGAGAGCTGACCCTGCTTACCCAAGCAGTATTTGATTGATTCCAGCCCCATGGTATGAAATTGTTTCACCACCACCACATTTGAACTGAGCCATCATAGTTACAGACATCAGCAAGCTTAAAGTAGCTATGACCAAGAATAGTTTGATGATGCCCATTTTGAGGATCGCACGTAAATGCTTGAGAAGAAAGATTTTTTTAAAGGGCTAAATTTGGCTCTTAATTAAGCAGGGACAACTTCAAATAAGTTACCCCACGGCTGAACTTGCTCTGAGCTAACAGATCCTCTTTATTACTTGAACACCTTCCTTGGAAAAGTCTCGGTTCTGCTTGCATCCAGATGCAGTTTATAAGTGGTAATATGTGAGATATGATTAGTTAAAAAAGAAAAAAAGTGTGGCTAGATGGGAGGAAAAGTCTAAGAGGAACAAGCACATGGTTGGGTGTCAGGGCTTCCCTGACATCCAGTCCTGGCTCTGCCTTTAACTACGTGGTTTTGGCAAATTGCTGCACTTTTGTGCCTTCATACTCCCCCACAAGAGAATTTGAAGATAATATGTACTGAGCTATCTCACCAGGTTCTTGTGAGAACTGAATAAATACAGTAGTAATAAAATACTAAGTGTTTTTCCTTGGAATAAATATAAATATTATTCTGGTGTATACTTATGCCATAACCCTGACTGGGAGTTTTGCTTCAGGAAAAATAGAGTTGAAAATCGTAGGTCTTCATGCAATTATGTTGATGTTAGCATGGTTCTCAGATGACTGGAGAGTGCAGTTGTACATGTTCCACAACTCAGATGATTCAGTGACATTTCTGCAGGCTGGGAAATCAGAGGGAGCACTGATTTCTAGAATGTCTAGAACAATTAATTTTGTGATTGAAATGTTTTTGCTTTCCCTTTGAGTAGTTCACTGAAGTACTGCAGTATTTACTCTTCTTATATAGCTATCACCTGTTTCTTTATTGTCCAGAATTAGGATTGCTTGCATTCCCTCTCTTTTAAATATGTAGTTGTGTGTGGTGGGGCTATCTCATCCCATGAGGGAGAGAAAGAAAACATTTAAGTTGTGATGGTAACATATGAATGTGTAATTATTCTTATGATTTATTATTTCAATGCAACGCTGCCTAGAATGCTTAGCTGGGATCAGGTTATAGTTATCTTAGGCACAGTACAGAGTATAGCTTAGCACTGAAGTAGTATAAGGAGGTCATTGGAACAAATGGGAATTCAAAAGTTCTCTTCTTATGCCCACAGAATACTTGTACTCAAGTCCATACATGCTTTGTATTATAGGTGCCTTCCGTAAAGGTTTGTTTAATCAATGTAACACCAGCCATAATAGAACACAAGCTATTGCTAGGAAACAGATGGTTCCATCATCACTTGAATTTCATACATTTTATTCTGTATAATTTTTTTTTTTTTTTTTTACATTTTCTATCATGCTGCTCTTCTCTTGTATATTTCCAGATTAATGCTGTCAGGTGTTCTGAAAGAACTCTTTATCTCCATATCTGTACTACTTTATTCCGCAGTCCATGAGATGCATAAAAATGCATTAAATGAACATTTTTGTTTCACTTCCTCGGTTTTGGAAAAAAAATAAAAACAATATTTTTCAACACCTGGCATCATGATGGGGTCTAAATTAAACCCAAGAAAGAACCTTGGATTCATTGAGGATAGTTCTCTGCAAACATCTATTCAATGTGCTGTGACAGTCAAAAAAGCTAACAATGTTGGGAATCATTAGGAAAGGGATAGATAATAAGATAGCAAATATCTTATTGTTTATATACAAATCCATCCCATATCTTCAATACTACATTCAGATCTACTCAAAAAAGATATATTGGAATTAAGAAAGGTACAGAAACGGGCAATTAAAATGATTAGGAGTATGAAAAAAACTTTCATATGAGGAGAGATCAATAAGACTGGGACCTTTCAGATTGGAAAAGAGACGACCGGGGCAGGGCAGGGGAGAATAGAGATCTATAAAATCATGATTGCTGTGGAGAAAGTAAATAAGGAAGTGCTATTTACTCTTCATAACACAAAAACTAGGGGTCACCAAATGAAATTAATAGGCAGCAGGTTTAAAATAAACAAATGGAAGTATTTTTTCAAACAATGCAGTCAACCTGTGGAACTCTTTACCAGAGCATGTTGTGAAAGTCAACACTATCACAAGGTTAAAAATGGAGGATAGATCCATCAATGGCTTTTAACCAGAATGGGCATGGATACAAAACCATGTTCTGAAGTGTCCCTAAACTCTTGTTGACAGAAGCTGGAAATGGTCAATACAATGGATCACTTGCTGATTACCTATTCTGATTGTTCCCTCTGAAACACCTGGCATTGATCACTGTCAGAAGACAGCATAATGAACTGGATGGACCATTACTCTGATCCAGTATGGCCATTCTTATGTTCTTATGTAAAAAAAACCAAACTCTAATATTCTTATTTTCCTCCAAAGGTACCCTATATTTAATCTGTTTTTCTGAAGGTCATACACTATATACACTATTTGCTAAGATCATTCATTTCTAGTCTTTAGGTTAGAGTAAGTACTTCAGCACTTCATGTGACTAGTGCAACTGATGTATTAAAAATTGTGCCTATCATTAGTTTGTGCTAAAGCTTTTTAATTAATCTTCTTATTCTACATCTCCCCCCACCCCCCACCGACATACATGCATGCTTGGTACTTCAATCTACTAATTCTATCTTGTATTTAGATAATAACTTTTGTGCGAGGAACTATTATTTACTACATGTTTGTATAGAGCCTAGCACAACAGAGCTGATCTGACTGAGATCTCTGGCTGCTAATGTTTATATAATTATATTGCAGTAGATAATAACTGAGAAACTGCTTTAGAATGCTTCCTGTTTGTTTTCTGAAACCTCAAAGGGAAACCTAATTCCTGTGAAGGCTCCAATCTGGTGTGTCAGACCTGAGAGACCCAGGTAGTTCAGAGAAACATTCTGACTCGGTAGAACAGTTATGTCCAAAAATACAGTTTCATCTGAATTTTTTGTGGGAACTAAAGTGGGGGGGGGTGTTGAAAGCTTTAACATTACAAGTCTCGCCAACATCAACACGTTTCAGTTCATTTCACTTGGACTTCTGTATTTAACTCTGAAGACTAAAAGAAACGTATTGACAACATATTAATGGTGCTATAAATGTAGCATTCTGAAGGGACATGCTGATGGGAGAATTTTACAAGATTAAGATGGAGGCCTTAGTCTGAGATTACATCCTAAAGCCTTGAGTCTGCTGGCATCTATGCACTTGAATGGGACATGATGCCACAGTGATGAGAAACCTAGCAAACCCTTACTGGCAGAAGTTAACGCTAATGACTGACTACTTGTAAAGGCTGGGAGCAGGGTTTTATAGCTTCAGTAATTTTATACTGAAAGGGACGTTAAGACTGTACAGCATTTTGAGATCTACTGATGAAAAAGCACTATAGAAGAAATAGGTATGGTCTGTTTGGGAACTGTGTTTTGTGAAAGGGAGAGAAACTGGGGTCACTCTTACTGCACTAGAGTTGTTACATATCATGCTTTTGGCTTGTCTTATTTTGTGTCAAAGGCTTTTGAGAATGGGATGTTCCAGGAAGAGAGGTATTATCCATTTCTATTTTACCAATTACTCATTGTTCATGTTAAGGTCCTGGAGTAGATGACATTCTGTGCATGGTGCTCATCCAGTTCTGAGTGAGTAACTTAGTGAAAGATTTGTTCAATAAATATCTCCCTTTTCTGTTGGTGAATTGTTTGGTAACATGGCTTAGGGTTTCCTTAAATGTATCTGTGCATAGAAACCAATGCCCAATTTTTTGCTGAGCTTTGGTTAGTTCACTGTGAAATATTTAAATATGTGCTCTTAGTTGTGACTGGACACATAGGTAATACAGAGTTTGTTTTCCCTAATTATATAATTGTCTGTCTATCACAATCAGGTTACATGTCTTGTGCGAATAGACATAACTGCAGAAACTCTGCTTTCCACACCATTTAGTGTTAAACAAATTCTGCTTAGGAGTTCATAAGAAATTATCCCTTTATAAACCTTATGAGAACTAGTTAAAGTAAAAGAACCTGTCCCATTTCCAATACTTTTCACGTTGCATTAAGATCTGATCTCTAAGCAAGGTCAGGCTGGGTCAGTAATCTAAGTGATGGAGGAAATAGCTTTGTCTTGGAGATGTGGTAAGTGGTAATCTCTTCCCTCTTGCACATCACCGAACAGACACCCCAGCTTCACATTTGACAATACCGTTGTGTGAGAATGACCTCTTTTTGTAAGATCTAAAACAGAATGGTCCTCTGTGATTGGGGTGATGAGAACTCCTGGCTGTCAAGAATGTGAGTGTTCACCTGAGAATCTTGGGCAACTACACTTTTGCTATACATTCCCTCTGCAATTTCAATTGGATCCAGTAATCTCATAAGTGTTGTGAATTAAGAGCACACATTCCTTCCAGACGCTGATGCATCTCAGTGGTGGATGAACACATGCTAGACACTTAAAAGCATTTTATAGTTCTTTGAAAAAAACAGACTATCACATAGCATTAAACATGGCCTTGCTAGAAAATATTCACATATCCCTACAGGGTCATCTTTAGATCCCTGCAAATTTGCAGATATCCATGTTTGTGGATCATGGATGAGATATGGATACAAATTTTATACCCATGCAGGACTCTAATGATCTCATGAAGAATTAAACTGTAAACATCAAGGTCTGTAAATATCAGCAAGCCAACAACACTGATGAGGAGTGGGGAGAGTTGAGGGACGATTCACAATTTCCTAGAAACTTCAGAATCAAGTACATCACATGAACCCTTGTTATTTGAAACCCCATAATTAAGTTTATGTGATAGAGTGGGCAGAAGAGTTCAGAAGGCTCTTGCCTTAAGAGAGATTTCAGTTTAAAAGTCTGATATATCAGGAAGCATCTGAACAGCAATATTTGTGAGAGAACCTAGGCTAAGAGATGAGACCCCCCCCCCTCAGTTATGCACTGCTGTATTTGTGAGCACAAATCCCTTAACAGAAATAGTTGTGAGTCCAATCCCTTAATAGAAAATGCAAAGCTAGATAAATTGAATAGAGTGAAACAACATTAATTACTCAGTCTCTGTAGGAGCAGGTGTTGCTGCTGGTGCAAAGTGAAAGAAAATTATGCATAATTGCTGCCTACGCAGGTATCCCGTCTATTACTGATGCCTTTCATTCGGATGCCCTATTTTACCCTCTGTACAGCTTGCTGAAGCACTTAGAGGAATTCAGGCACTGACAGGATGCAAGCCATTAATTTTTTTTTTAAATCTGCTGATTCCACACTAATTTGAAAATAATAGTGGTAAATTAGGGGGACATTATCTCATTTCACTGCTTCAGGATTTTGATTCCCCATAGAAACTCATTCTCTGGCTCATCACTCCAGGCCCGAAGTGCCTCATGAACATCAATGGATTTGTCCTTGTGGCATCTCTGCAAGATGAAAAACCATCCCCATTTGACAGATGGGTGATTGAGGCTCATAGATTAAGTGACTGGTCCAAGATTACATGGGAGGCCTGTGACAGAGCTGGGAATAGCATCCAGATGTCTTGACTCCCAGTTCATGCCTGTTCACAGTGTTAGGTTCTCAGATACAAATCATGTAGGGCCAGTACAGTCCTGAAAACCCAGTTAAAGAGAAAAGCTTTCGGTTCTGAACTCAATAAATCTTGCTCCTAAAGTAGCTCAGGCTGGAGCCTTCAAGTCTCTTACAATTTCTTCTGGCTTCTACTTTCACAAGGATTGCATGTCCCCTGGCTGACACTTCGAACAGTGGCTCCCATTCCCTAGTAGGCACATTAGTAATGGGGGCTTTGCTTTTGCAACTGCTCCTCTAGACTCCCCCTGAATCTTAATAGTAACTTTAGGAAGTATCCGGATGCCCCTCTGCTATACTGGCGATGGGGCTCCAGTGACAGGGGTGGGGTACAGATTGAGAGCAGCCTTCCCAGACACCAAAGAGGATTAGTGCCCGTGATGAAGGGAGAGGCAACAGGCACTAATCTGCAAAGGCATAGTCTTTGTGGTGCAAGTAATCGGAAAAATGTTAGGCTTTTTTTTTTTTTTTTTTTTTGCCATGGATACCTCTAAGTATTGCCTGTGGGAAGAGATGCTGTCATTTTCGCCAACATCTACAAAGGGGAGACTTAAGCACTCTGGAAAAAAAAAATCAGTGGAATCCACAAATCCTGGTTAAGGTCCCTGGGTTCCTTGTATAATTCACAGAGAGAGACGGGAATCTGAGAGTGGAGCATCCACAAATGCCACCATGTAAGGGTGCCTACCCAAGGTTTGGGAGACCGCAGTTCAATTCCTCTTTCTGCCTGATGAGGAGGAATATGATCAAAAGTCTTCCACCTCCCAGGTAAACACTCTCACCCCTGACCTAAAGTTACTCATTGTCTCTGGCACATTATTTAGAACAAAGAGAAATGTCTCCAAGGAGCCTGACGCACCCCACCTCAGAATATCCATAGTCCAGTGTTTAGGGCACCCTTGTTCGAATCCCTTCTCCTCATCAGGCAAAGGGACAAACTGAACCTAGGTCTTCCTCATCCAAGGGAGTCCCTTAACCTCTTGACTAAAGGTTACACAGTAGGCAGCTAGATGGGGCAATGGCCTGGTTTGAAATCATGTTGGATCTTAGGCATCAGACAGATGTCCAGGCACCTGCCAGGGGCAGCAGTGTGCATTCAGAGAGGCAGAACCGTAGGCACCTATGGAATTTACACAGCAAAGATTTATGCACAACCATCAGACTACACTTCAGAGAATTTCTGTTGCATAACTAAGAGCTGTTTTTTATTGGCATGTATTTATATCCCTTGTCTGTAAGGCTAGATTGCCTTAATTACTATGCAAAGTCTTCATAAAGACCAACATGAAAAATTTTAAACAGTACTAAAATATCTGAAATAGCTGTTATATAAATAAAGGTGTTAGGATTTGAAAGTTAAATATAGCTGAAACAACCAGCTAAATATAAATGTGTCCAGATTCCTAAACCAATAATACCAGTTTTCCTTGGGGAGAAGATTGGTATATCTAGCCCTGCTGATGAAATATCATACCATTAAACTGTCAGTTCATATTAAGGGTGAGATATCAAAAGCCCTCAGTTTTGGCTTAACTCCCCTTCCTTCCCCCCTGCCCGCACCCCAGTAAATCATAAATTCCCAGGGCCCTCTATGGGAACAGAGTTGAACTGCTGAAGAGTAGTTTTGAATCCTTCCCATCCCTGTGAAATAAACTTTCAACATTTTGCGTATTCCTATTGTGATTCCCCAGCCAGCTAAGACAGCACAGGCTGTTCCAGGAAACTCACTCCTCCTCTGATATAGCTTCATTTACAAGTTAATAGCAAATACTGTACATGGTCTAAATGTCCCCCAAGTGTCCCCCAGTTTCACCCGTTTCTTTGGGAACCTCCCTCAGGAAAACCAAATCCTAAATGTCTCTCTGAAGGCCCTCACACCTCCACTATATCCAGGGTGGAGTGAAGTCTCTCGCAGCCAGAGGCGGCCTTTGGCTATTGGGGGCCCTAGGAGAAGGGCCACTACGGGGGTCACCCTCTGTGGCCCAAGCCCTGCTGCTGCCAGCCCCCCCATGGCCCTGCCCTCCACTACCCCTCTCACAGCCCCAGCTCCCAGTCACCAACCCCAGCTCCTCACCACCAGCCCTGGCCCCAGGGGCCAGCTCCTCCTCTTGCTGCTGACGAGGGCAGACAGGGCTTTTGGGGTAGGCAAAGCAGGCAGCGGTACTTACAGTACTTACTGCTTGGGGCCCTCGGCATGCACCTGCTTCACCTGCCCCAAAAGCCACCTTTGCTTGCAGCAGTGACTCAAGCAGGTATGAATTCTGCCGGGCGATGCTAAGCAAGTCCTGCTGTCAGAGAGGGTGCAGAGCAGCACTGCTTCTTCTCACTACTGTGGTAGGTACCAGACATTATCTTTTCAAAAAGGATCAGTTCAGTTATTTAGGCAGGAACCTTCTGGTCAGCACCATTCTAGAACACCATTAATTTCTTACACCCCACAAACTGCAGCCTCAGAGTGTCAGACTCAAAGGGAAACTAGATAAATTCAATGACTGTGAGCTGACAGTGAAACAGGTTCTAGGGAGATTAGACACATTATTGGGCCGGATTCATGCCTGGTCTAATTCCAATGATGCAGGTGAAGTTGGTCTGTTGGGTTGAGAATTGTTTGTTGGCTCCACAGTGCAATCAATTTATTAAACAGGCCAACCAATGAGCTACTCAAACCACACATTTTCTTTCCTCAATTGGTTCCCTCTGAGTAAAGTCACTAATTTTTATTTATTTATTTATTGGCCAATGGCTAGGAATTCATCATCACTACATTAACCACCAACAAAATTGCCTTCAGTCTCTAAATGCTATTCCATGATGCATCAATGATTTTCACTTTTTGTGGAGGAAAGGTCTCAAATCCTGTTACATAGAGCCAAAATGAACTCAGAATAATTTTGCCCTACAAGGAAGTTTGAATACATGTTACCTTTCAAGATCAATGGGAAAATCAAGGTGCAAACACCCAAGAGAAGATCAGGCAGTTTAATCCCTCAAAATGAGCAGTTTAACCAGCTGATTACACACTGCATATTGTATTATAAAAGCATATTGAGTAAGGTCTTTTGTGAAAGCTTGTAATGTTCTGAATTTGATGGCCATTATGAGATATCTAGACTTGGATTATGAATATAAAAAACTGTGCTCACAACCTGTATTACCACATCAACTATACCTTCCATATTGGAGGGGGCTTACCAGCCAGGTTTTTACACAAAACCTGTTCCAAGTAACCATTCAATTCAAGATTTCTGAAGGAACTCAAATATGAAATTGCAGAACTACAATATGATATGTAACCTATTGCTTAAATCAGCCTCTGTATCATATGATTGAAGTTAGTTAATGCAACATCTTATTTTTTAAAATGGCTTCTGAGGCAATTCTGGCAAGTACAAGTTGGTAAGCCTAACTTCAGTACCAGGCAAATTGGTTGAAACTGTAATAAAGAACACAATTATCAGACATAGATAAACACAATAAGTCGGGTTGAGTCAATATGATTTTGTAAAGGAGAATCATGCATCACTAACCTATTAGAATTATTTGAAGGTGTCAATAAGCATGTGTGTAGCAGTCCAAGCACAGGACTCACCAGCAGGGCGCCTCCTGGTGATGGTTCTGGGGAATTAAACTCAAGTAGTCCCGCTGCTGGCAGTCCGCGCTCTGCTCTCCACATGCCAGACTCAGTCCCCGAGTCCTCTGCTTGGACCTCAGCCCTCTGGCCGAGTCTGTTTCCACTCCTTCTGGGGTTCAGCTAAGTCCCCTGGCCCACTTTGCAGCATTGGCCAGGCCTAATCCATGGACCGCCTCCTGCAGTCTAGTCCAGCTCGCCCTTCTCCAGCCACAGCATAAAAAAGTCTAGGGCCAGCGAGCTTGTACCCCTCCTGCCACCCACGCTGCTCCTGGCATGCTGGGGGAGCAGGGAGGGACCTGGGCCCGCCGTCTACACCAGGCGCCGGCCCAGGGACCCTGAACACATCCTCCAAGGCTCTGCCTCCCACCAGTCTCTCCAATTTGCTGGGCATCCACTCTCTTGGCCACTTCCCCACAGCCCCCAGCCTCACGCCGCTGCTCACCAGTCTGGATCCAGCCGCCATCTGTTCCCAGCTCCCAGCCCTCAGACCGCTGCTCCAGCCACTGGTTGCTCACTGTGTGGAGGCCAGCTGCTGTCTCCTAGGCCTCCCTTGCCTGGACCACTGCCCCGCCTCAGCCACCTACATCTGGCCGGCTGCTCCAGAGTCCCAGCCGCTCTCCCTCCAGGCCTCCTCACCTCTGGGCTGCTGCCCCGGAGCCTTTGCCCTTCTGGCTGCTGTACTGGACTCATCAGCTCCCAGTGGCTGCATCGGGAGCTCTCCAGGGTGTATCCGAAAGCCAGCCAGCAGGAGAGCCTTCTCCCTAGGCTGCCCAGGCCAGACTCCCCACTCTGCCTTGCTGCTCCTGGCTATATACTGGCTTCTGCCCTCTGATTGGCTCAGGAACCCTCAGCAGCTGATTGGCTGCCCCTCTTCAGCCAGTTAACCCCTTCCCAGCCATAGTGGAGCCACTGCTCCACTACAATGTGGACAACAGTGATCCAAAGAATATAATGTAGATGGAGTTCCAAAAAGCCTTTGATAAGGCACTTCACCAAAGTAAGCAAAGAAAACAGTAATAGGATAAGAGGGAAGATCCTTTCCTGGATTAGTAACTGGTTAAAAAATAGGAAGCAAAGGGTAAGAATAAATAATTAGTTTTCAGAATGGACAGAAGCAAATAGCAGGATCCTTCAAGAAGCTACATTGGGACCAGGGCTGTTCAACATATTCATAAATAATCTGGAAAAAAAAAGGGGGAGGGCACAGAGTGAAGTGGTGAAATTTGCAGAGGGTACAAAATTATTCAAGCTAGTTAAGTCCAAAGCTGACTGTGAAAAGTTAAAAAGCAATCTCACTGAACAGGGTGACAAAATGTCAAACAAATTCAATATTGATATGTGCAAATTAATGCACAGTGAAAAAAATAATCTTAACTATACAAACAAAATGATAGGGTCTAAATTAGCTGTCACAACTGAAGAAACATCTTAGCATCATTGTAGATATTTCCCTGAATACATCCACTCAACATGCAGCGGCCTCCAAGAAAGCTAACACAATGTTAGGAACCATTAGGAAAAGTGTAGATAAGAGAAAATCTCACAATGTCACTTTATTCAAGGTGTGGGAGTATTATGAATTTATAATGTGTCCAATTCTGGTTGTCTCATAAAAGAAGATCCACTAGTATTGGAAAAAGATCAGAGAAGGGCAACAAAAATGATGAGGGGTATGGAACAGCTTCCATATGAGGAGAGATTTTAAAAAGACTGGGACTGTTCTGCTTAGAGACATATATAAATAATGAATGGTGGAGAAAAAGTTATTTATCCCTTCACATAATGCAAAAACCTCATGAAATTACTAGGCAGCTATTTTAAAACAAATGGAAGGAAGTACTTCTTCAAACAATACACAGTCAACCTGTGGAACATGTCGCCCAGGGAAGTGTGAAGGCCAAAAGTAGATCAAATAGTGGAGGATAGGTCCATCAATGGCAACTAGCCAAGCTGGTCAGGGATACTGCCCCAGACAGACCATTGGTCTGACACTATATGGCCATTCTTATATTCATTGTCCAGCTCAGGAAGAGTTAATGGGAAGACATTGAAACGTTCCAGTCATCAAGTCAAGAGGAGACTTCCCCTCTTTGGAAAATCATGAATCAACATTCCAGGAGAGAAAAAGGGGGGGAAAGGACTTTTAAAAACAGGCTTGGACTGAGGTTTTGTCATCTAGAAGTCGACTTAAGAAGTCGACTTAAGGCATAAGTTGACCTTCAGAGGTGGTGGTATTAAGTCAAGTTAAGTTGTTATTAAGTCAACTTAAGGAAGCGCTTAAATCGACTTAATAAAAGCCCAGTGTGGATGCAGCTTTGTGTAGATTGACTTAGGCATCCTTATATCGACCTAAATTGCCAGTGTAGATGCACCCAAAGAGATTTACAAAGTCCCTGCCATTATATCTGTGCTTTAAAGTCACTATGCTTTATGCATTCAAGTTCAGAACACTTCTCTTAAACTGGACTGATGGTGCCAGCTCCTATAAGCTCTTTAAACATTACATGCTACCTGGTTGATGAGAACAGCTAATTGGATTGCTGTCAATTGCCCATTAATCTTTATTCTCCTACTGAAATACTTGAGTTTGGCAGGTGATTCTACTGCATAATCTTAATTGACTGCAAGTCTGAGGCATCTCAGACAGACTGCAATGTAAAATTATTTTTTCTACATCTAATGTAACCACACTAGAAGTTGTGTCACGGAGTTTTTACATATACATCCTCTGGAGACTCAAGCCATAGAAAGCTAATGCAAACAAACAAAAAACCCCTACAAGTAGATGTCATTCCCACCTTGTTCCAAACTGAGTACAGAGTACACATATACTGTGATCAATCCAGATTTCATTTCCTGGAATTTGTTTTAATTGGTAATTGATACAACTACTACCAAATTTCAATATCAGTCTTATAGATGTCTTCCCATGCTTGGCTGTCACTAGGGTTCCCAGCAAGATCTCTGAGTGCCAGATTATAATTCCTATTGACCCGAGCTCTATATTTTTATATTCTGTTTGATCCTGCTACTGAATCCCTGTTAACTTACCTGACCCTTGATATAAGGTCAAATAAAGTGATGTCAGGAGGACTGAGAAAAAATCCCATCTTACTTAGGGAAGAGTCAGTGTACCACTCAGTACAGGAGGGGATTTGATTTGTTAGAGAGACATATGAGTTATGCTGCTACCAAATCTCTGCTGCATGAATTTATTTTCAAACTGTGAATGGCAAATACCCCAACCATTATTCAAACTATGCTCCAGGTCCTGCTTTGCTAAAACACTGGCAAGAAGTGAACACAAAGCAGGTAAAGACCCACTGTGAACTGGTTTAGGACTCTGTTGTCTTTCTACAATAGACTAACACGGCTACCCCTTTGGAATTTGGTTTAAACACATTTGTGAGTACCATCTTGCAATATCAACCCAGCTCTCATTGGCCATGCTTATGTTATGTACCTTAAATAAGAAAGCAATAACAAGGCTCACTTCCAAATACAGTAGTGTTGGCTTTAAAAAAAACCTTTTGTATGAGAAATAACATTGTTCTTCTCAACACTTCTTTATGAAATGTTGTCAGAACAACACAAGGAGGACATGGTATCTGAACAAGCTTGTGATGTTACTTGTCACAAAGTGAATCTTCCCTGGAAAGGAGAAAAATCAAACTGCCTTTATCACCTGCAATCAAAATGGCAGTTAATCAGATGAATCCCTTGCAAAACGGCTTTTATTATTGGAAACGTGTTACTGAACTAGGTCTATTGTTGCAGAAGATGGCAGTATTCTCAGTTTATTGATAGGATGCGTCTCAGAGGCCTGTGTCAGTGTATTCCTCATGTCACTGGAGGATGCATGGGACTGGCAAGAATGTCTTTACAGCACTGGAAAAAGTGAAATTGTTGGTGCTAACGGTAGTTGCTTGTGGTATGGACTCTGTAGGAAAAGTGGCACATAGGAACCACCTGCAGAACTGTAATTAGTCCCATGCTATTTGAAGCAGCCCATCCACACTCATCAGTGTGTTGGGATAGAAATAACACAACAGGGAAACATTTACCACATCTGGACAGTTAGGGGTTTTCAGCCACAACCTCTTCTCAGTCTGAATACACAGTTCTCACTGATCTTAACAAAGAATTCTGCTCCACCTAGCAGCAGGTACTTATCCCATGGCATCCAGCACATTTGCAATGTAAATTTTTAGCAGGTGAAACACGCAGCTGCGGTACTAGTCAAGTGATCTCTAGAGTCACAAGCTCATTTAGTGAAAAACATGAAGAAATTAATAAGTGGCTTAGCTTTCACAATCAATGCCATGACCTTTGCATTCATTTCAAATTTATAGAGCAATTTAAGAGAACATTACTTTGGGGACATAACTGTCTCTCAGAGCGGCAGCTGCATTGATACACAGCTATAGCAAGGGCTCAGAGGCGTCCTGATCGATACAGGTTCTGAGTATACTGCCAAATCTTTCTCAGTATTGATTTGACCAGGATTGGCTATAGTCAAACAATAACTCAGGGATCAGCAATCAGCATAATGTCCTACTCTAACAGGGTTATTTAGCAATTTACTGAAGGTGTTTACATCAATCAGGTTGATTGTGCTTTTCCAGTACCACACTGGGTGTAAAAAGCAGTACCTACTTGTCAAGCACAGGATGGGTGAAATTGGGTTGCTGGTGAAACCAACTTGCTGTTTTTACAAACTGAATATGCTTTGAACTCTTCAAATGCTAAGCATTTGCAAGGATGTTGAAAATGCAATTGATCACAGCAAACTATGCTGATGGATAAACTTATGTTTGAAGGGGAGGCTCTGTCTTACCAGCATTGGAGTATAAAGTTCCTTGCTTATGAGTGACTACAACTGACAACAACTGTGCAAGCTTCACACTGTCTTAATGGTATGCCTCCACTAAGGACTTGAAGAGGTAGCCATGTCAGTCTAGTTCAGCAAAACAAACAAGGAATCTGATGGCACTTTTAAAGACTGAACAAATTTATCTCATGAGCTTTCATCTGACGAAGTGGGATTTTCTCTCATGAAAGCTCATGCAATAAATATTTTTTTTAATCTTTAAAAGTGCCACCAGACTCCTTGTTTCTTTCACTAAGGACTGGAGTGACCTCCACAAAAGAGGTAGAAATAGTTCAGTTTCCATGACATTCAACCCTGAGTCTCCCTTGTATCAACAGCCTGGCAGAAGCTATGACAGAGTGTCATGGAGTTGTTGCCTAAAATGAGACACTGTCGCTAACTATGGATTTCAGATTGCTCTGTATCAACCTCCCTTTATTGCTGTTAATACTGCCTGGAAATTACAGACAGTCTTTTAAAACTTCTAAGTACACCTGGAGAACATTTTATACTCCATGCCCACAGCAACTGGTTTCTTCTTGGAAATGGCTTAGGTCTAGAATGAAGACAGGCTGCAAAGTCTCTGTTACAGCACTACAGAAACTTCCAGGTTTAACTTCTGAATGGTAGGAAGGTCACCTGCTCCACCCTTTTCATTGGGACTGGGAAGATGAGAACCTATAGAGACTCCATCTATGGTTCATCAGGGTTTGCCCATAATACGGGAAAAATGGCAACAGGGGGGCTGGGAGATAGATAGACATAATCTGAGTTTATGAGTAGATGAAGGTAAGAAGGGGAAATTCAGAGTACTTAACTTCACAGATACGAATCCTGTCATGCTTTGTGGCTTTTAAATACCACCTGTATGTTTTTAAATTACTGTGCACTATTTGTTCTCCCATAAATTAATTTTCACTTGCCTCTCTTTTAACCTGACAGATCATGATTGGAACAGTGCCAACTGGGATGGTGACTTAGGACGTGGACGGTTTCCCAGGAGACAAGACACCACTGAAGAGAGGCGATATAATTGCTCAGTATAAACACATCAGAGGGATAAACACCAGGGAGGGAGAGGAGTTATTTAAATTAAGGGCCAATGTGGATATAAAAACAAAAGGATACAAACTGGCCATCAATAAATTTAGGCTTAAAATTTGATGAAGATTTCTAACCATCAGAGGAGTGATGTTCTGAAATAGCCTTCCAAGGGGTACAGTGGGGATAGAATGATCTACTTGATTTGATGCTGATTTTGATAAATTTATGAAAGGAGTGGTATGACAAAACTGCCTACAATGGCATGTGGCCCATTCACAATTGCTATTAATAAATATCTCTAACAGCCAGAGACGGGACACTGGAAGGGGAGGGCTCTGAGTTAGTACAGAGGTTTCCTTTTCCAGACTTCTGTCTTCTGGGTCTTGCCCACATGATCAGCCTCTAACTGATCAATGAATTTGGGTTGGGGAAGGAATTTTCCTCCAGCTCAGATTGGAAAAAATCTGGAGGGGGGCTCTATCTTCCTTTGCAGCATGGGGCACAGGTATTCTGAACTGTAAATTGAACTGTAAGTCTTTAAATCAAGATTTGAGGATTTCAGTAACACAGCCAGAAGTTAAAGTCTATTATAGGAGTGAGGAGGGTGAGGTTCTGTGTCCTACAATGTGAACAAGTTCCAAAGGGGTAGCCATGTTAGTCTAGTGCAACAAAACAAACAAGGAGTCTTGTGGCACTTTTAAAGACTAACAAATCTATTTATTGCAAGAGCTTACATGGGAGAAAATCCCATTTCATCAGAGGTTTTGACGAAGTGGGATTTTCTCCCATGAAAGCTCATATGATAAATAAATGTGTTAGTCTTTAAAACTGCCACAGGACTCCTCCTTTGTTCTACAATGTGAAAGTGAAAGTGAAACTAGATGATAATGAAAATCCTTTTTAACCTTCAAGTCTATGACTCACTGAGCAGTTGTCATAAGGTGCAGATGGTCAGGCACTGTCCTAGTACGCATTTTTATTACTGTCTCTTCAGCTCTTTCTGGCATCTTTATAAGAATATTCTGTCCCAAAGCAAATCAACGCTGACTTAAAAAAATGAATGGCTGTTCTACTATTTACTTCTGTCCTTGCTAATACCAAATCAATGGGTAAATGGAAGAAAAACTGATTTGACACAACATGGGCATATTAAAAACTACTTGGTGTGGGTCTTATGCTGTTCTATAAGAAGCTAAGTGTTGGTGGATGCCATGCCAAGGTAGATGATAGAGTCTAGACGTCCAGCTGATTTATGGGGCCTCTATCACGAACAAATGCTTTTAATGCACACCTTTTAGAGACTACTTATCGGCAATCCATAGGCAATTAATTTCTCTCTACTAAGCCGGTTTAATTCAAATTCAAGGTAACAAAATCTATTTTGTGTTCCTCGGGTTTAAGAGGAAAACAAATAAAGAGTTGAGTCATAATCAGTTGAAAACAAATAATGAGTACACACTTATACAGCACTCTGAAGATGTGAAATACACACATAAATGCTAAGAATTAGTTAGTGAAGATTTCAGTTTGGTAATCTTACGGTTACAGCTTGTGTCTAACTTCCCATGTGAAGATGAAACAGCAGAACATGTCAGTTCTTAACTAAAGAGCACCCACTGCTACACCTTTTCAAAGGGTCCGACATACCCCCAGTAAAACTGGCCAGTGCTTCATTGGTCCATCCTCTCTCTTTTCCTTCCCTAGCCCATCTGGGGTGTCCAGCATCTTAGGCAGTACATCAACATAGAGTATATTTGTTCTGTGTAAGGAAATCTCAACCAGAAGATGGCCTCCATATTAGATGCCAGATAATTTAGCCCTCTCTTTTTAAAAGAAGTAAAGGAGGGAAACCATTGGGAAGTACTACCTTAACTCTAGAAAAGCAGATTAAGAGCTTTATTATGTAACCATAGGACTGTAGCTGAATTTTCAGACACCACATACACTGATGTCACCTTAGTTGTAAACGTGAAACATGTTTTGATAAGAGATGTTCATATATCCAAAAGATTTAAAGTTTAGTTTAATTAAAAAATTGTATGAGATTTGTATTTAAATTCCAGTTACTATTCTAATGTGGTTTTACACAAATCAAGAGCACAAACATAATTGTTGAGTAAATAAGCAACATATCACTCATTTTTAACATACTAAAAATATTCAGTTAATATGAAACTATAAAGGTATATACTTGCTTAAACAGGTCATAGTGTAGCCTCCTAGGGTGCATCTACACTGGCAACTTAGGTCAACTTAAGGACACTTAAGTTGACTTACACAAAGCCACATCCACACTGGGCTTTTATTAAGTTGACTTAAGCGCTTGCTTAAGTCGACTTAATAACACCACCTCTGAAGGTCGACTTAAGCCTTAAGTCGACCACTTAAGTCGACTTAAAGCCAGCGTGGAGAGGAATAGCGCTAAATCGATCTTATTAAGTCGACTTAAAGCCAGTGTGGATGGCTATGTCTACTGTTAAGTCGACTTAACAAGGTTGACTTAAGTCAACTTAAAGTGTAGCCATAGACCTAGGTAGCAAAAATATGTATCAAGTTTAGCATAAAGGCTGTGTTAAGTTGTAAAGCACTACATGCTTGAATGGTTATACTAACCAGTGAGAATGTACCTTTCTTTAGAAAATAAGGAAGTACATATGCAAAAGTAGACTAAAACCAATTATTTAAATCAAGGCTTCCCACCTGGTAATTTAAAATGATTTAAATCAATTCTTCCTGGCAGCAGCTCACGGACTGCATTTTGTGTAGGACCTGGTCCAGTAGATGGCCGTGGAGCATAGCTATCAGATCAGGTCCTGCAAGTGAGATAGACAGGGGAACACCTAGTTTTAGAAGCACATTGGAACTTCTGCATGAACTGGGCACCTACAGTCAGGCAGCTGTGTGTGCCCGCTCACTGGTAGAATTTTACATGCCATGTGGACTTTACAAGAAGAAATGTAGGTGCCTAATGAGTTTAGGTACTTTCAGAGCTAGGCAGCAGCTGAGTGGGGGTTTATGGATCTAAATTGTGAATTTAGTTGCCTAAAGCGGCAGTTAGGCAGTCAGATGTCTTGGTGGATCGAACCCCAGCCAGTGTCTGAAATATCTAAGTCATCATTAATAGTGAAACAAAGCAGCTTTTCTGAAGTGCCCCCAAGCTAACTTGTGAACCTGAAATGAATCAAGAGTACAATATGGCTGCATGGATGATGTTGGACTGATACTTCAGAAGTAGTTCTGCTGACGGTAAAATGGCCTGATCGGATCAGTGCTGGGAATCACCATTATCACAGGTATCATTTATAGCAAACGTCACTGTATTTTTAATTTAGGAGAAAATATTCATTTTAAGCTCTAGAATCTAGAGTCAATAAAAGAGTACAGGAACACAGAGAAACCTGAACTAGAGTAACAGGCATCGTTCTTAAAAGATGGTTTTGGGGTTTTCAAAGGGGCTGAACCTTCATCACTGTCACTGATATTATGCGCAAGAGTTTATAGGCAGCTGTCTATAGATGAAAGGGAATTTCTTAGGAGCCCAGTGGCAACTCATGACTATCCAATCAGATTCTAAACAGGACTAGGCCTCTGGAGCATTAGATCAGAAGGGATAGGTGGCACAATAAGATAGGAAAAACACAGTCTGTTGACAGAAGAGAACTTTTTGGCTTGAGGAAGGATTGCATAGCTTAAGAAGGTGCCCCTCCCAACCCAAATTCAACAGAGATCAGCATCCAAAAATAGGATATACTCATCTGAACAAAAGCAAGCTTTGAAACTTGGCTCTGAAGTTGCATACCACTCCCTTGCCCTAAAGCCTCTATTGCTCTGAAAAAAGAGAGAGTATCAAGCATTTGGTAAATTATTTGTGTCTGTTAGAGGGTATGCCTCAAAATGAGAAAGGTTTATCTTTTGCATAACAGTTGAAAGGAAACACCTGTCTGACTGCTATGGATTAGAGTCTGCTGTCATCTGGGCTTGCCAAAGATGAAGGCAATGTTTGAAGCAGCATCTAGTACACAGGATTCCTTTATCTCTGTGTTGTGTAAGTTTAAGAAAACGCAGGCTGATATTGCACAGACAAGCTGAATTTTTATCATAGTATGTGTCTCAGCTGCACACATTTCTCTGAAGGTGCTGCAATGTTTGCAAACAATAATTTAAAAGGAAAAGGTTTGAAAGAAGCCCCTTCCTTCCATCTAGGTGGAGAAACTAGGGAGGCCTACAGCTGCATTAATCATTTAATTGGGACTCAGGGATAGCCTCTGGAAGATGGTTACCTCTTGTAAATTTGCATACTTAACTCACTGCATTGTAAATGTGAATGATCTGTCACAGTATACAAGTCGAGCACCCCAGAGAGACATGTTCTTTTATTTGAACCCATTTTTTAAAAAAAACCTCTAACCCTGGGGCAAACCCCTAACATTCTCAGGGAGAAAGCGTACATAGTTGGTACCAAAAGGCACTGGGAAATGCACTTCAGGAAAGTGGTATCAGGCACAAGCTTTATAATGAGCTCACATAGACTTCAGCTGTGAACACTAATAGTTTAAAGGGTTACTTAGAACACTGGTATTCCAGGCAAAAAAATCCTGGCATTCAGGTGGAAAAATGAAACATTGAAACTAGTTAACTCCCTCCCCTCCCCAAAAGAGCTAAGTTTATAAGTTCAGTCATAATTCTGCAGCTGTAGGCATGAGCATTACAATAGCTACAAGTCTGCCAATCCACATGACATCCTATGGATCAGAATGTCTCTGTCTCTGTTAATGCTTCAGAAGGCTTTGAAGAAAGTCATATGCCTACCTTACATGACCTTCCACATGGACCAACAGATAGCAGGTCTCTACACAAACAAACATATTAGTGATATACACTACTTCATCCTCAACAGTTAATTCTGTCAAAGTCCAAAACTGGATTAGAAGCAACTTGTTGAGTTAAAGCTTTAATAGATATAATTCATTCATACTTTTAGAAGTTACAGCCTCTTCTGTTATCTTAACCTCAGAAAAGTCAATGCACAAAGTAAAGAAGCAAGCATGTTTAGATGCTTCTTTAAATGAAGTAGGAAATTATTGTACAAAGTTTGACTGAAACTATTCCAAGGGGAACAATTGTTAATGAATTCAGTGGTTCCCTCAAAGTAAATGAAGATCAGCAATTTGAGTTAACAAAATAATTCAGTATTTTTTCAACATACTGAGTTTAACTTAAAGATAAAAGTAGTTTTGGAAGATAAAAATGCTCTATTCCAGAACCATCTTTGTCTGGTTTGTACTATCCACCTTTTTAAAGTGTAATAGGTATGGGAAAATGCTGGTTTTTTCACAGAGTTCCTGTATAGTAAGTAATCATTTTTTTCTGTTTGACATTTGTACTGCAATGCTAATACAAACACCAAGATGTTGGCACTCATTTTGTAAGTCTGCTGAAGACTTACGGATTTGCTGCTTCAAGGAAAGGCAATTTTAAGGAGTAAAGATGTGTTTCTCTTATTTTCAAAATACACAGATATCCTTTCTCACAAGTCTATCTTGAAAGCTGACTACTGAACAATATCCTCCCAACCCATAAAATATATAAACTCTGTGGTTTTATTAAATTGAATGAAGTCACCATCCGTTTTGTCCGAGTTTCTCCAGGCATGTTTGAGGCAAATATAAGTAAAGCCTCTTATGATGCTTAGATGTGTCACACCCTTACTTGTCTATTACTTATTGCAAACTAAGTTTTCAACATCCTATCCTGCCAAGGGTATTTCACTAAACCAACTGTCAGACATGTTAGCCCTTCATCTGAGAAGTCATTGTGTGCCTATGCAGAGGCAATCAAGTGGCTGGCACCCCGACGAATTCTGTATACTTATATTTGCATGTTGGGCAAATGGCAGGATCCAGATTTGGGTGTCTATAAGTATGAATGGCCTGTTTCTATCACTTAAATAGTCACCCGAGTTACACCAGTTAAAGTCACTGCTATGACAGCATCAAGCCCCATATATATACACACAATAGGGGAAGGCTCAAAATGAGACAAAGAGGTATTGACCTTGCGGGAACACTGTCCAATTCCTGCTTGATGACAAACACTAATGCAGGATGTCCATGTCTAAACATCAGTGACTCAGCAGGACAACCGAGGAGCTTTATTGACAGCAGACTTGTGACTCATCCTGCAGTGATGAGACATGGGCTGAAAAGAAGATTTCAACTTCAACTGCCCGTCTCAACGCTACCCCATGGCTGTTAACAGTCTTTAGACCAGGTATGACTTGATACTGCTAACTTTTATTAGAAAACTCAAAATAAGCCAAAAATTCATTTCTTCGATCATATTAGTAGGGTAACAAGCTCTACCTATTCTTTGGTCTAATCTGCATTAGGGAAAGCTCACAGAATTCCCAGTGGCAAGAAAGGGTTCAATTCCCTGGTGTTAACAATGAGAGGAGTTCTATTGTAGACAGACTACCATTGATTCAACCAATCTGTCATCAAAACCAGCACAGAGCAGGTCTATGAAACAGTGACTAAAATGATAAGTTGTGCTTGTCTTATGCCTTTTGTTTGAAGCTGTCAAGAGTGTTGATAAATAAACAATCCTCATGCTATTGCAATTAAGCACCGTTAAACTGATTGCCAGTTTTCAGGTATCATAACAGAGGCACAGAGTCCAAGTGGCTGGCTCTACATCACAAGTTGAGCCAACAGCAGAATTAAGAACGGCCCCAAGGCATAATTCCCAGATTCCTCCACTAATCACTAGAGTACTTGTCATATGTGAAACTGGGTGAATAATTAAAGAATGTGATGGATTCTCATGACCCTTCTCTCAGTGGATCACAATCACAATTAGTTGTGGAAAATTTGCTGAATTTCTATAGTTCCTTTGGCCTCGGTTCTTTGAACAGCTCACTGAAAGCTTCTGAAATGAAAAATCTGATCTCACTGGATGTGATAAATAGATCACATGGTTTGGTTCTGTACTCCCACTTATGGGCATAATTCTTAAACCCCAGCTTCCAACATTCTGCCAGATTCTTTTAAAACAATGCAGTCAGCAGCCGTGTTTGCTAGAATGCTTGTGGAAATTGGATATATTCATGCCTCCTGAGTTTAAACTAGTCCGCTACTAGGATGGTTGCTCTAAAAAACATTGTCTTTACCTATTCATGAGAGATCTTCCTCCTCATTTGTTACCTGAGGAGTTGCATTATTAAAATTTGTAATAAAATGGGTGATTCAGGCTGCAACACTGCATAGAATATTCTGTGATTTGAATGTCAAAAAGAACCTGAGATGTATGATTGGAAGAAATTCTCCCCTTTATCATAAGTCCATTGGTTCCTGTATTTTTAGTGTTGGATAGGTAGCATGCCTTTAACAGAAAAATATTCTATATTCTAATACGGATGACAAGTGTGTACATAAGTAAGATTTTAAAGACATGACTGCAAACCTATAGAATTTAATAGAAAACCACTTCTATACTGATTCTTTATTTTAGGTGATTAAATAGAGAATTATATCCTTCTATTGGAATGTTACAGATTGATATAAAAATATCATAGAATTTAATCAGGAGCAATAACCTTTCGATAAGGCTTTTAAAGGTTAAGGTTTGAATAGCTCAGCTCTGATGCTCTCACTCTCCAGTTTCAATTTTTGCTTAGCAGTTTGCAGCAACATTAATCAGACTGGAATAATGAGGCTGTTGGAGGCAGTGTGTGATTTCTTTATTTCATTTTAATTATAATTTAAAATTTTAATGTCAGGAGTTTAATGTGTGAGCAAAAAGAATCATTGCTTTAACAGCAATTAAGGTCTTACCTAGAAAGGCATTCAATGCCAAAGAAAAAAAGCAATGAATTAATCCCAGAGCAGCCATAAAAATGTAACCCTTCTCCCAGGTGTTGTCAATGGCAAAAAGAACCTGTTTCAAACACTTAGGGATTCCATCTGAAAAATGTATACTATTTCAAGGCCTTCTCCACCACTTTCTTCAAAACCTGGGAAATATACAAAACACTTTTCCTGACAAGCACGCTGTTGTATTAAATAAAGAGAATTTATTTGGGGAAATGGGGCAAAACCTGGAAAAGCATCTAAGTAACAGGTATATATTAAGCCTTGTTTACACTAGACCATTATGTTGGTTTAACTACATCAGTGAGAGGTTTGAAAAATCCCTCCTCCCCCACATAAACGGTAATGTTAAATCACCATACATTTCTGTGCAGCAAGAGCTGGATCAATGGAAGAATTCCATCCCGGGGAAGTGGATTGCCTATGCTGATGGAAGAACTCCTCCCATTGCCGTAGGTAGCATCTATGTTGCAGCACTACAACGTACAACTGTACCAAGTGTAGACAAGCCTTAGGACTTCCTCTCCCACTCACTGTCTCGGCAAAGGTCAGTCTCAGACCCCCCACTGCAAGTGTGCAATAAGGCAAAGTTTACCTGCAGCAGTCACTTATCTCTTTTCTGCAGCCCCACACACTGTTATTCATGACTGGGAGAGTCCAGGGGTTGGGCAGGTTCATCTCCAACACCACACAGAAGCGCCACCAGACATGAATGCAGTCATGCCTTGTGCTTTTAAATACTGCTGTGTGTTTTTAAATTACTTCACTGCTATGTGTTCTCTCATAAATTACATTTTCATTTGCCTCCCTTTTAACCAGCAGATCATTTTTGGAACAGTGACAATTGGGATGATAACGAGGCATGCCTCGGGCAGGCACAGGTCAGAACATTTCCTGGACTGGATCAAAAGTGACAGTCATGGGAACAGGCACTTGTGTATTAAAGAGCACATGAAGCTGGGCAGACTACAACAGTCCTGTGACACAGAGCCCACCTATTGAGTGGAGAGGCTCATCCATGCGGCTAACCTGCACACTGTCCATGTAACAAATGATTAGGTGGGATGCAAGTCTTATATGGAGAAGGGGGGAGACTATCATTCCTTTGGCACCAGGGCCTCTTTCCATTGGATAGTTCTTTCCTTACATGTGAATTTTCAATTCAGAGTGATTAATAATCCAGTCACATAAGTGGTGTGGCATTATTCTCTCAGGAACCATCAAAGCACTCTACTGACTAAACAAGATGCCATCATTACTGGAACAATGGATAAATCTTACCATATGTACTCAACTGCTTTAGATAGCTGACTTTAAAAATGGGACCTTCCAGTGACAAACTCTCTGTTGGAAATAAATATGATTAGGAACACAAATTAATTTGCTCAATTCAAGTTCCTGTAATTGATTATCTACCATTGTGTGTGTGTCATTGACACTATGGCTATGTCTACACTTGTGAATTTAAGTCGACTTTGGGGGGACCCTACAAAGTTGACCTAGAGCATCCACTCTGAATGCCTAAGTCGACTTCTAGGGGCTAGGTGGACCTGGGACAGGTCCACGGTGGAAAGGGGGGCACCCCTTGCCAATTGCCAGGGGGCTCAGCCTTTGCCCCATTGTACCTATGTACAATGGGGCAAAATCTACCTATGTACAATGGGGCATCGGGGGACAGGGACACTGGCAGGGCATAGGGGCAGGGTGGGCTGGGCTCTGCCCTGCCCTGTGGAGGGGCATGCCAGACTCTCCCTGTGCCACCCCCACCCCCGGCAGGGAGGGCAGTGGGGGAGTCCTGGAGCCCTAAGTCAACTTAGAGTCAAATTAGGGCTACTCCAGGTCTACACTGGCTTAAGTCGACTTCAGAAAGCCAACTTAAGCAAGAAGTCGACTTAAAATGAGGTTTTAAAAAGTTGACTTAATTTTCCTTAAGTCGACTTAAGCAGCTTGCTTAAGTCGACTTAAGGAAAGTGTAGTGGTAGATGCAGAGTAAATTAAGTCGATTTAAGCAAGCTTAAGTCGACTTAATTTACAAGTGCAGATGCACCCTTTGTGAATAGCCTCTATAATCACAGAAACCCTGGCTTCTACTGCAATAGTCAGGAAGATACTAAGTAGTAACAGCTAAAAAGGGTGGATGATGTGGATATCTGTTTGCTATGACTTAGCATGAGATCTCCAATTTTGCTCACAAAGGTCAGCAAAATCTATCAATACATGTGTTCTCAGCCACAAGATTCAATCCAATAGAGTATTGTCTTCATAGTTTAGTTACTTACTATGGTGATGCTGCCTATGTCTCCATAGCTATTGCAAAATTGAGGAATGCTTGTAGCAGCAATTCATCAGTCATCTATAAAAGGATACAAACAAACCTACACCACTTACTCATGGGTAGGGAGCTAATCTATCAGGGGATGGCTATGGGGGATGTATTTTGTAATCAGAAAGATAGGAAACACAGTTACCTTATACTGTTAGAACTTTATAGCATAGTCTAGTCAATTGTTGGCTAGTGGGAGCCAAAGTTTAGGTGCATTTAGCTGTTGACAATTGGAGATTATAGGGTAGCTTAAATTGGAAGAATAGGCAACAATCAACTAATGTCAGTGTCCATTTTGACATCGCTCAACAGATGAGTGATGCTGACTTCAGGACTTCCCAAGTCAGCTTCCCAGAGGCAGTGAAATCAGTGATATGATGTCTCCCTGTATACTAAATGCAACTTGACTTACTTAGACTTATGCTAGCCTTGA
The DNA here is from genome assembly GCA_007922175.1 of Pelusios castaneus. Lineage (NCBI taxonomy): Eukaryota > Metazoa > Chordata > Testudines > Pelomedusidae > Pelusios > Pelusios castaneus. Next base: position 2,360,411 of record ML685860.1, on the reverse strand, counting down.
ACTAAGATGATCATCCAACATGGAGGGAACCTCTTCTTCCTAGCCCAATAGCGATGCCCAGTTCCTAGGAAACCAAGACAGAGAGAAAACTCTGCAGCTGCTCACACAGGAACCTCTCCAAGGACCACCTAGTTTTGCAAAGACAAAAAATTAGCACTAATTCAGCAAGTCTTGGAGACTGGAACTGAACAGGTAATTGTCATTCATTTGACTGGGACTCCTTTCAAGCAAAGGACTTCAAGTTCATCAGCCAGAGAAGGGGCCACTGTAGAGGAGCTAGAAATTGTACTTCTCCAAGAAGGTTTGCCACAAGCTTTCATCATCCTCTCTCTGCTGCTCCTTCATGTTGCACAACAGCAGAAGGCTACTAATAGCTCCCTATGAAGCCTGGGAGTATTGCAGTCTGGAGAAAATGCTTCCTTTAAACTTAGTTTCAAATAAAACAGACTTCTAACTTCCACCATACTGAAGCAAGAAGCTAGTTCTGACCATCAAAATTAAAGATCAGAGTTAAGGTTGTGCATCTGTTTCAGATACTAAGGTGTGGAAGTGCATCTGCTTCAAATGCTTGTCTCCACTTCCCCATGGTTCAGACTCTGAGGGTGTGAATAGCTGTGCACATTGAAGTGTGGTGATGTAACTCATCTGGATATGTACCAGAAGGCTCCTGGTTCACATTAACTTGGTCCTGTTTGAAGAGGACTAACATGAACTAAGAACCTCTTAATTGATGCCTGCAGTAACTACATGCAGGATTTACAGTGCTGCATCATACTCCCCACTACTCACAGTCACATCCCAACAACTGAATGGCAGGGCAGAGTAGACATGGTCTAAGGAGCCAGGTGCATGGAATTCATACCGCATGGCCTAAGAACTAAGGATGTGTGACTAAAAACAGTAATGGTAACTTAGATGCTATTTTCTTGACTAGTGACTTCCAAGATTTTTAGTGATGATTTGCAGGAAAATGCATTTCATCGTTCACTCTGAATCTCCAAGCTTTTTCTGTGTGGGTATTTGTACGGATGTTTTCACTCCACTAATGAATACTACATAAACAGAAAATTTAAAACAGTCAAATTCACAACTATCCAATGGCCACTGAAATTAGAACTTGTTAAACCAGACAGCTCACTTGAAAATTGGGCACAACTGCAAATGTAGTAACTTTGACTAGCTCCAAGCATCACAAAAATCCAGATGCTACACTCCTATTATCCACTTCATCACTATTTAATTCAACTGTCTGTTGCAAAGAAACCTATATTAGAAATATCTTTTCAGAACGTGTCATGACATTATATACCCTGAAAGTATCAAAGGCTCACAATGCCAAATGGAGGACTTATTTGCTTTGTGTCAATTGTTCTCTTTACAGTACAGAGAACCTGCAGATTTCACCCTCTCCCACAGGGAACAGACGCTTCTATTTTCCACCAACCATAACTCTGTGGATTTCAAATATGAAACCAGAAAGCACATTGCAAATTCAACAGCCATGGAAAAGGCTATAAGCTTTTTGAGCTCTATTATCTCCACATTATTCCAGATGTGAGGGGCTCAGAGTAATGACTCTAAAGATGCGTCAGTCAGTAACATGGAACCTACAGTTCAGGTATCAAAGTACACTAATTTGAGAGATTTCTATGAACATGCAACGGATCAAAACTCAAACCTCACCTAAAAACTTCATAAGTTTCTTGGGCAGTCACACGTACGGTAGCTGAATGACGTGTGGCTATGGAGCTGTGTTTCCCAAAGAGCTTTAGAGATTAAAGGCCTCTTACATCTAGAGAGTACTATCCAGATTGCAAAAACATCCTGACATTCTGACCTGCTCTGCTTTACATAGTCTCAGAAGAGGGCCCCATCAATTGTCACTTAACCGAGGGACTAAGTTTCTACAGCTGAGTAAAAGAAACACAGCTACATAAATACAGATTTTCCCATTGTGCTAACAAATACCCACCTTTGTGCATGTCAACCATTGTTTGCACTAAAAAATATCAGTAACAGTGTGCAGGGGGAAGATGACTGTGCTGGGAGGCATGGCAACCTCGTTTGTGTGCAAATGCAATGTGTCTCCTAGGAACAGCAGGTGCAGTCGTACTTCATGAGCACAACCCATTGCACAGAGTTCTCAACATTCAACGAAAACCTATAAACAGGCTAACAAAATGGAATGCTTATTCTATGTTTCGTGCATCTCTCTCATTGTCATGTGTTAAGTGAATACATTTAACCCTTCCACCAGATAATTTCTGAAGATCTTAGCAAACTGTCATGCCGATTTCCAGTGGATCAATTTAAAATGCATCACACACCTAGAAAATAGCCCAGACTTATGGAAGACATCACTGGCAATTGTTTCTTAAGTAGAAGGCACTGAAACCGTTCCATTGTATTAATTATTCTGACTGACATTTGAATTGTTTGCAATGAGATGAAATGGCTTGCTACTGCCTGGCAAGATTGTCTATGTAACTGAGATTGAAATACAAAGGTCCATTTGGAAATGTTATCTCGATGAATAATGAGTAAACACCACTAATGTAAAAGCCATTTGTAGCATTTCAACTTTACAGCGACATATTAAATGGTGCTTAGCACAGAGTTATACTTAAACCTCCATATGCAGGGTTTATCCTTTGTGTAGCCATTCACAGTAGTATGAGTAAGTACAAACACACGTTAATCCTTCACACACACACTGCACGGGCGTATGTGGCGGGGAAAGATAAATTAGACTCACAGTAGTATTGTGACATTTATACTACATCTATATACTACTTTTCATTTACTCAAAGCCCAAATATAATTTGTATTGCTGAGACCCCAGTGCATCAATGCTATGATCCACAGAAACATTGGCTCATTGGCATCAATCTCTGCTTCACTACTCCCAGAAAGTTCTTCCCCTTGAGAAGCAGCATTGTGACTATCAAACATTTCCCACTGTACTCTAACTTCTGGACTCATGGTTGCCCTGACCCTCTGTCAGAGTAGCTATGCTCTGATTCCACCTTCCATATTTTAAATACAAGGGAAGAAATCTCACATATTTGTGACTGTTTGATGGAATTTTCCCCCTAATAATAAACCAGTTTAGGTCATGTGTCACTTTGGATTAAATGTACATTGACAGATTTAACTTTGATCCTCTTGAGATGGAGTTATATTGATAGCACTCAATAGTTAGAGGACTTAATGCATGTTTTTCACAGTTCAATAAACTTTTGTATGCATTTATATGATGCACAAGTAGCAATAGTACTTGAATGAGCCAAGTCCAAGATAGGTTTTAGTATTATGACAAGTTCCAAAGGGATAGCTGTGGTAGTCAAGTTCAGCAAAACACGTGATGAAATGGGACCTTCTCCCACGAAAGCTCATGCAAAAAATAAATTTGTTACTCTTTAAAAGTGTCACTGTACTCCTTATTTGTTTTAGTATTCGTTTCACCAGTACTTCATTTTTGCAACATACAAAAGTTGCATTTAAAAGGGGACAGTAGATCCTCTACTCTTCCTAAATTACACTGTAAACCAAAGTCAAGGACTGACTTGTTTGTACAGCACCAACGGGCAGATTTAGGGGCTGCAGCCCAGGTGATCAGCTGGAATGCTCAGCTTTGTTCTTGAGCCTATTCCCATTAAAATCAATGAAAATAAGATCTGTCCTGTAACTACAGCAGTACTAATAATAAGTAAACAAATAAGTAAATAGTCTCAATTAAATGAATCTCAGATGGTACTTTCAGCACTGAGACAAAATATTGCACTGAAGCCAGTGGGTGAAAGCTAGTTGTCACAGTGGGGAGTTACTCAGTGCTGGGCCACACTGAGCCAATGTTTAGCACAGACAAGACTGTGCAGTAGCATGGATATAGCTGCTCAACTGCAGAACATCTCTGGTTGCACACCTGTACATATTTTAGGCCACTGTCTGTTAGCTAGACATGCCATATATTGAGAAAATGAACATCAAATATGTGTTCAAGGATGAGTAAAGTCTAGTCTGTAGATGGATCATGCGTGACTGCAATAATTTTCTCTAATAATGATAAAAATATTTAAGATCATTCCAACAGGGTTGCTGTTAATCTCATTTGAAATTCATTCAGGTGTCTCAGCCTCCCCACAACATAACAATGAACCTTTCCTACTCCACACAATGATAGAGCTCTCATTAATGGTAATGGCAATTAGATGGCTGTCAGGGAGAATACGATTTAGTGCTGATGTAATAGCTACTCCTACATGATTTTGCATTTCAGCAATTTCATGCTTTGAAAGTGTATTTCATGAAGAACCTTGGGGTGCACATCCTATGCACCCCCTGTAGTCAAACCAAAGTCAGGCTCTTTGTTTTCCAACATGACCCTGTGCATGTAGGCCAATCAGACATGGTTTCACAAGCCTTCCCTTTCACCACCAGTTTACTCTTTTAAGTCACTTGAAAGCACTCACTGCAGAGTTTATTTACACAATTGTTACCGTAACTGTTGTCATTTGCGAGTTTTCTATGAGACAAACATAACTGAATCTTTAATCTCCCTGCAACCACCTATGTTAACAGCTCTGCCACCACCTCGATGTCTCTGAACAGCACAGAGGGAGAAGCTAACTAGTTTACTATATGGGCCTGTGATAGTCCCTGGAAGGGATAGTTCCGCACCCTGCCCCACCTGCAACCCCTCAGGCCGGGCCATGGGACTGCCTGTAGCGGGGTTGTTGCCAGAGGCGGCCTTTGGCTACTGGGGCCCCTAGGCGAAGGCCCACTGTGGGTTCCCCTATAGGCCCACAAGGCCCACTATAGGCCTTTAGGGCCCTCTGTGACTCTGTCTCCCCCACCACTCCAGCCCCAGCTCCCTCTACATAGCCCTGGCCCCTTGGGCCAGCTTCTCCTTCTGCCGTGGACCAAGGCAGATGTGACTTTTGGGGTAGGTGATGGGGCCCCTTGCAGCTCAGGGCCCTAGGTGTGCGCTTGCTTCGCCTACCCCAAAAGCCTCCTCTGGTTGTCCCCCTGCACTCTCTCTGCTTCCCTGACCTGAAGTGTCCTGTCATCTGGGCTCCTCTCAGCAGGCTATAGACACAGATCTCTCCCCCTCCTGTCCCACCCTTGCTGAGACGCCGGCCGGGCTTTTAACTTCCTTTTTCTGACAAGGAGTGGGAGACCTGCCTGACCGGGAGAGGCCTCTCCAGGTGCTGAGACAGTAGAGGGCTCCCTCTCTGGTGGGAGGGGTTGGGGTACACCCCATCACAGGGCCACATTCTCTTCTTTGCTCAAGCAGCAGCTTTGATGCATCAGGGCATCTTCTCATCTGTCACAGAGATGGGTTAGCCAATTGCCACGCCGTACTATTCAGCCCTAGGCCTCGGGAAAATAGTTTAATGCAGGCTGAGTTTGCTGTGACTGTGCTGTGGCAAATTAGGAACCATCCCAAGAACCTGGAAGGAGCAAGTTGTTCCTTTGCAGATCACCCGTAGCCCCAACTGTTCTTGATGGACACTGGGCACAGCTAAGAATCTGGCCCTTCATATTTATATTACAAAGCAGGAATATAACTTTTTAAAAGACACAAAATGTATCCCACACAATGAAAACTAAACAGCCCTTTGCTGCTGCTTCTGCCACTGAAGTTGAAGTCTGTCATATGTTGTGGGTCAGTCTCTGGAGATTTATATGTTGAGTTATCTAATAAGTAAAAAAATTCATGCAGCTTTATTTTCAACTTTGCTTGAAAACTGAATGCAAAGTGCATGCACACAATTAAGAGCACTCTGCAGCCTAAACTGTTCACTGAAGAAACTAAGACGTTCTTTCATTTGTGCGTAAATATAAAGTCTAAGCAGCTGACAAAAGTAAAATGAATACATTAGGCATAGCAAAATAACTGTTCAGCTCTACATACAGCCTTTTTACTCCTGCTGCCTTCCTTCCTTGAAAGGCCAGATTTGATTTTCCTCTTTTAAACCAAGCCTTCCCAAACTGAATGTGTAAATTTGGACTCCTAAATCCATATTTAGTCTCCCAAATAACTGGCCTGAGTTTTCAAAAGTGCCAGATACACAGAAATTACAAGTGGAGCTACTGAGTTAAAAAAAAAATCAGGTTACTTATTCACGTGGTTAAATACAATTTTAGAGGCCTCAATTTAGATGAAGCAGGCAAAATCCTGAGAAGCATTTAGGGCCTAGATCCTCAAAGCTACATTGGCTCCTATCTCTTATGTGCTACAGCATATGTACAAAGAACTTAAATAAACGCCATCTTGCTGGAAGACTGTTCCCAGAAACTGAGGGGCATATTTCAACCCACCTTGCTGTAGGCTGGGAGTCCGCAGACCAACAGCCACTGAGTTCAGCTCCCGCGCTTCCCTACAGAGTCCCCTTCCTGCAGGCAGGACCAAGAAACTCATGAAATTGTAAAGTGAAATCATAATTTTAACACAGTTTTCAATACATGGCATTAACTGCCATTGCAGTTGATGGAAGTTATGTGCCTAAATATTCTTTTGAAGAGCAGAGCCTCACTAATCTTTAAAAAGGGGACTTGGGCTCGTAAGTCACTTAAATGCTTTCCAGAGTGCTAGCTGAAATCTTGCATTAACTCAGGGTACAGACAGCAGATTTTAGAAAACAAAAGAAATGACTCCTTTCCATCTGGGGTTAATATCCATTGTTAACGCTTCACTGCTATTTTCCTCCATATTTTAATGTCTTGTCAGCAAAATACTTCAATGCACTGATAGTGTTGGTCAAAAGGAGCAATGTCAGGGTAACATGGGACTCACAAGGCAAATCCCTTTACTAAGACTGATAGTTCTCCACATTAATCTCCTGACAAATCTTGCAGCACACTCTACAAGTTACCCTTGTCTGGTGCATGCTCAGAAACTCACTGTGTTAGTAATTAGGCCAAAGCTCTTCAAAAAGGCAGAGTCGTCACTGCTTCATGTTGCTCATGCCAATAATAAAACTGCATATTCTCTGCTGTGTCTTATACTTTGCTCAAAGCAATAAATTTAACCTTGTTATAGGCAACTAGCTGTTTTTGAAGGATACGCTTTTCTGCCAGGGAAGCTTTACTCATACAAAATGACAATGGAAATATCAACAAATGTATGCCGGAAGGATAATTATCATCAAGCATGGAATGTCAAGTTGCTGTTTCCACTGGGAGACACAGGGTTTTGTTTTCCCCCTATAAACATCAAATGGAGAATTAAACACAAAGTAGATCAGATTATTGGAAACTAAGTGGGAAACAGCAGCAGCAACCATTACCTGAGCCAGCTCATCTCCGACCGTATCCCCTCAGTCACACTGGACCCCCCAGTCTTTTAACCTTTCCATTCTCTCTCAAGCTGACTACAGCCTCTCCTTGCGGAGGGCCTGTCTGTTTTTGTTTCAGGCACTCTTTTGCCCACACTCCAAACTCAGTTTTAAACTCCACTCAGCCTCAACCCATCTTGAGTCACTTGGGTCACTATTCCAAAGGGGTAGCCGTGTTAGTCTATTGTAGAAAGACAACAGAGTCCTATGGCACTTTTAAAGACTAACAGATTTATTTATCGCATGAGCTTTTGTGGGAGAAAATCCCACTTTGTCAGACGCTTTGAAGATGCATCTGACGAAGTGGGATTTTCTCCCACGAAAGCTCGTGCGATAAATAAATCTGTTAGTCTTTAAAAGTGCCACAGGACTCTGTTGTCTTGGGTCACTATGTAGTAGCTAACAACTACCAGCCCTACGTATCTGGAATCTACCTTCTCATCTCTAGTTCCCTGTGGTTCTCCACCTTCCCACTACATCAGGGAGCCCTGTTTTAATCACTAACCTTCCTGTCACGTGCCTACCCATTCCCTCCACCTGGGGAAGAGAGCAAAGTGGGCCACCGGTGGGGGCTACCCCCATCTCTTTTTAAAAGGTCAGTCATTCTGTGACAGAAATTAAAACAACTGATCTTCCGAACTTTGACTAGCATTTGACTCATAACACAGGAAGGGTTTTCCTGTTTTGACATTTGTTTCTTTCCTATGTGCCAATAATACATTCTGGTTTGTAAAAGAAACAAAGGCACAATCCCAGACTCTAAAAATTCACAAGCTAATAGTAAAGTATATATATATAGCAAAATAGCCACACTATGGGAAATTTTGAAGATGGGCATAAATCTTCTCTCTTGTAAATTGGAAAAGGTAATGGACTAATGCTGCTGGTTAGTCCTTGTAAGTCCCATAGAAGAAATGGGTTTTCAAAAGCAATTTGAATAATCAGTAAGGGAGACTGTTCTGGGTCCCTAGATTAACACAAAGTAATACTATATTCATTTTAAAAGGCAATGCTCCTTTTAGTGACAGCAGTTCACATTTTTGATGCCTGCATTTAACTGCAAGGCAAATCAGATCACTTAATTACTACATAACCAATTTGTTCCTATTTACCATTTAAATGGTAGGTTCTGTGCCTACAGTTGATTGAGTCATGCATGAAGGAAGATATTGCTGCAAAAATACTGTCCTGAAATATTTCTCAAAAATGAGAGACCTCTTTAAATCTTAGGGTCACTTTTTTAAAAAAAAATGGTTGGAACATACCATGTTAATGCTTTAATTTAGACCCTTGTGTTTCTCATTAAGATTACTTTATAATCCTCATACCTCCCACTTTAATCCCTTTCCTCTACTGCAGAGGAAGCTTGTACAAGTAATCCTTTAAACTATGCTTTGATCATTACAAATACTGATGTTTGAATAGCTCCTCTTAATACTGAAAATGAAAATGTAAAGGATAGCCAGGTTGTTAAGGCTCTGTAGGAGGAACTGGCTGATGTGTGTTCAATTTCTGACTGTTCCCCTACATACTTATAAGATCTTGGGCAAGTCACTAAATCTCTGCCTCATACCTCCCATCTCTAAAATGAGGTTAGCAATACTTTTGTCACCATCTGTTTTACCCAGTTTACTTGATATGTAAGCTCTTTGGACTTTGCCTAAGCAATGGGACCCCATAATGTTGCTGTCCTTGTTCCCCCACCAAAGTCTCTTTCAGTCCTTTCTCTCAGGGCATCATTTATTAATGCAAACCCATAACTCGCAAAATAACACAAAACAATGCTATGCTTCTGACCTGCACAAGCTCCAAGGGCCCAGAAGTCTTTCTCTTTGTTCCCAGGTCAGTAGCAGGCACCAGACTCTCTGTTCACAGGCCAGTAGCAGACACCAGCTTCCCTCCTTTAGCTCTCCTTCCAGCTGAGCTCTCTGTGCCTTTAATAGGCACTGTAACAGATACTGCGTCTGGTTGCAATGGTTGCCTTAAAGGCTTTGGGGGACATAACATAGTGTATGTTGAACGCATGAAAACCTCAAAAGGGTGTTACTGAGGGGGGGCAGACAGTGTGAGCATTCGAACAGACATAACCTTGTGAGATGATGTGTGTTTGTGTATTCCTGGCTCCCTGAGAGTGAGGTGGTTCCTGTGGCATGCAGAAACAGTAGGGGGAGCTTAATGGAAAATCCCAAGGCTAGCTATGTAGATTCCCAGCCTTTGAAGTTCACCCATCTGGGGAACAGGAGCAGGGACAGGCTTACCTATTTTGAAGAGGTTTGGAGATAAAGCCAGAATTTTGGTATAAAAGACTAAGTTTAAACAGACCCAGGGTCTTCTTTTGATCTAGCAAATGGACCTAACCATTTGTGCAAAGAGAGGGGGGATGACACCCATTGCTGATGGTTTAGAAACACTTTAGCCTACAAGGGCCCAAAGTTGAAAATCGGTGATTCCTGGTGTCTTTAGCGTGAGGGTAAATCCATTTTTTGTCTTAGCTGTTTTCTCTGTATGGTTTTGCCTTTAAATAAATGTGCTTGCTTTGAAAGAGCTGTGTGTGACCTCTACCTGATGGTTATATGGTGTTCATAGCTCTTGGAAAGAAAACAAAGATACCGACTCTGGCCTTGAGGCAGATTATCTTGCTGGGGTATCACTGTGAATGAGAGGGGACTGAAGCCTAAAACCCTCAGTCAGAAGAGAGCAGGATGCTCAGAGAGAGAGGGATAGAGGTCTTAGATCTGAGGGGCGTTCCTGGAGTACACCATAGATGGGGGTAGATGATCCAGTCAAACTGTCATCTTCACAGATGGAAATGATAATTGAATGGGGCTGGTTTGCTCCGTGCCGGGCTCTTACGCTACGTCTACACTCGCAATTTAAGTTGATTTAAGAAGGCTTAAGTCGATGTAAATTAAGCCATGTCCACACCTGGCTGTCATTAGGTCGACTTAAGTAGCTCCTTAAGTCAACTTAATAACTACAGGTCTTTAGGTCGACTTAACATTTCCCTGGGGAGAAGGAGGCCGGGATCCTTCCTCCCCGGGACTATGGGTCCCAGCAAGAAGGGAGCCGGGGCTCCTTTCTCCCCGGGACCCCATGCGGGTCTGAGCAAAAAGGGAGCCACAGCTTCCCTCTGCCCGGGAACGATGCGGTTCCTGGGCAGAAAGGAGCTCGGGGCTCCCTTCTGACCGGGACCGCTCGGGTCCCGGGGAGAAGGGAGTGCGGGGCTCCCTTCTCTCTGGGACCCGAGTGGTCCCAGCCAGAAGGGAGCCCCACTCTCTTCTCCCCAGAGCCCTGCAAAACAAACAAGGAGTCCTGTGGCACTTTGAAAGACTAACAAATTTATCGCGTGAGCTTTCATGGGAGAAAATCCCTCTTCATCACATTTCAGATCAGTAAGGGGCTGTAGGCACTACTGCAGTGCAAACAACAAAATAGATATCAGTTTGAAGCACTTAATTTCACTTGCATACAAATTATAGCAACAGAGCGAGGCTCAGCAGAAATAATGCTGCCTCCTTATTTCTGTTAAGCAATTAGTGCTCATCTTATTTATTCTCTGCATCAAATTCTTAATGAGCATAACACAGGAAAGACGATAGATGTTGCCCTCACGGGGCTGTTTTCTTGAAGCATCCTGTTATCAGGCACTTAAAATGTGCAAAGGAGTAGAGGCATATTACAACCAGGCTCCGTTAGCTCCCAGGATACTAGAGAATTTGGAGTTTCCTGAGCAGGTGGAAGTAATTAGGTTCTATGAAACAAAGTCCTAAGATTTAGGAGAAAGCTGAGAGTGAGGTCTGTCTAGTAGCCAGTTCTCCATGAAGTCAAATCCCAAAAGGGATTTATGTCTGGATTATCTATGATGAAGCAGTGTGAAGAACTCAATATGGTTAAATTCCTTAACAGGAATGCATCATATCTTAAAAGATGCTTCACAGGGAATGTTTGTTTCCCCCCTCATTAACTACAGCATCTGCATTGCTCTCTGTCACACTCAGAATGGCAGCAGGCAGATTGTTGCTATATCTTTAATAGCAGTTGCTATTTCACTTAACATGCAGCCATTAAATCTTAGCTTTAGTTATGGAAATTAGCTGCAGCTGTTGGCTCTGCATTGTGCTGGGTTTCCCAGCTGGGTATAGATCCTCTCTCCCATTAGACTTTCATATGGGGCCAATCCTCCAGTGAGGTTGGAGGAGGTAACCTCACAAGCATCTAAAATCTGTTCACTGATGCTAAGATTGCAGAGATAAGGTCTGGTGCCAGTTTTCTCCATCTTTTGGGATGAGTGAATCAGTAAAGGTAGCATTGACAGGAAAACTAGTGTCTTTAATGCTCCCAGATCAGAAGTTGAAATCTTTGATGTGATGTCTGAGAGCTGACTGAACACTCCTTGCTCCATAGAGCATATTCCCTTCCATCTTTTCAGCAGGCCAAGCTGACAGATCTCTGTGCAAAAGGGTACTGTGGCTGGGGGAGGCTCAGCATTCAGTGTGAGGGAATTAGAGAAGTAGCTTGTGGCAGTAAAAGAAAACAGTGGGATGGCTGAAGAAATTAGCCAGTAGTCTGCAGGAAGCCTACAGTGCATTAACTGCTAACTCCCCACAGTGAGAGAGAGTTTCAAATAGCAATTTTCAGGGCCCATCTACAAAAGCAACTGATTGTATTTAGTGATCACACTATCACAGACTAGTGCCCAGACTGATAACAGTGGTCTAGACTCTATGGACAGGACCAACCCGTGTCTTCCACATCACCAAATAATATTACAGCCACCTCCACATTTAACTCTTTAGGGGATAGTTGCTGTTCAGAGTCCCAGCTGTGTGAAGGGCCATGCTGCATCAAGAACTCCCAGGAAGAATTCAGACTGGCTCAGCCAAAATTTTAAGACCTCCTAAATATGCATTGCCCTCCTGGTAGCCAATCAGAACTAAGGACGAGATCCTTAAAGGTATTTAAAACAAACAAGGAGTCCTGTGGCACTTTTAAAGACTAATACATTTATTTATTGCATGAGCTTTCGTGGGAGAAAATCCTACTTCGTCAGATGCTTTGAAGATGGGGAACTTACAAAGTTCCCCATCTTCAAAGCATCTGATGAAATGGAATTTTCTCCCACGAAAGCTCATGCAATAAATAAATTTGTTAGTCTTTAAAAGTGCCACAGGACTCTGTTGGTTTGGTTGACCTAGACTAAGACGGCTACCCCTTTGGAACTTGTCAACATGACAAGTACATTTAGGTACTTAACGCCATTGAAATTAATGACAATTAGTACCTTTGAGGATATAGGCCTATGCCACTAAAGTAAATTGAAAATCCAGAGATGAAAACTGAGATGTTTGAGGGAGTTGGCTAATTGATTGCAGAGTCATTGGCCATTATCTTTGGAAACTCATGGTGATTTTGGAAGGGAAGATTTGATAGTGACCTTTAACTACCTGACGAGGGAGTTCCAGGGAGGATGTAGCTAGGCCATTCTTGGTGGTGGCAGATGACAGAACAAGGAGCAATGGTCTCAAGTTGTAGTCGGGGAGGTCTTGGTTGGATATTAGGGGAAACTTTTTCACCAGGAGAGGGGTGAAACACTGCAATAGGTTACCCTAGGGAATTGGCTGAACCTCCATCCTACAAGGTTTTCAGTGCCTGGCTTGACAAAGCCCTGGGTGGGATGATTTAGTTGGGGTTGGTCCTGCTTTAAGTAGGGGGTTGGACTAGATGACCTCCTGAGTTTCCTTCCAATCCTAATCATCTATAATTCTACGATATCTGAATTTACACAAATCTGTGTCCAATTTGCTGAGCTGACACCAAATGGACTAAGGAAAAAAGTGTTCTGACAACAAGCCTACTGTGTATCTGCTGCACATGTAATTCACACAAAAGGATCTTTCCAAATTCACATTCAATGCACAATAATTATTGGAAGCCAGCATGCTCACCAGATGAATTGTAATAGCCAGAGGGGGCAGAATGAATCACGGCTGGTTCATAGAATCGACTTTGTTGACAGAATTGGAAAGCCTTCAGCCAAATGCAAATGAATCTCTTGAAACAGGCTGCTGCTTCAAAAGTCATTTTGAAACAAATTTCTTCTTAAAGAGCAAATGTCATTTGTTTTTTTTCACAAGTGGGTTAAACTATCCCAAAACTTGGAGCACACGTAAAAATTCACATGGTGTTTCATCGGTGCCAGTGGTGGACATACATTCCAAATATTTATTGCAAGTACTAAGTAGAATACCTTGCAGTTCTAGCAACAAAATGTTTTCAGTTTTTTGAGTTAAGTTTAAAATGAAAAAAACAATAGCGGTCCTTATAAGAGACAACATTTCTCAGTATGTTCCTGGAGAGTTAAATCGAGCTAGGATGAAGAATCACTCTTGATCCATGGGTTCAAGTTTTGCATTGTCTTTTGATGGATGGCTCTATTTCACTTTTTGAATTCTTTTTCACAGCCAAGTGATGAAATGCCACAGGGGAATGTTCTGCAGGAGAACCTCGCATGATGATCTTCAGAAAGTGCCTCAAGTACAGCAAGCATGAAGTCCTTTGAGCTACAATATTCAAGTTAGGTCAGCTCTCTGAATGTTGCTTAAATTATGCCAGTTTTAGAAGTACATTACCCCTGGTTTGGACAGAATGGCTTATTTCCATCGCTTCGTCCCAAAACAGGTGCTGTTCTGCCATTTTCCTGCCAGTGGACCGCCCCAAGAAGTCAGTGACAGTTCATCATAAAAGAAACTGAGAGTTGGATATGGCATCTAGGGAAATGGCTAGATACCTATACATATTCTGACTAATAACTCTAGGTCTGGAATATCTAAATGAATTCTTCTGTGAACCAGTTACTGAAGTGTCACCTGCAATTAATATTTCTGCTGAAGAAATGGGACTAGGTGATTTCTATTCACGGCGTGTCTTAGAGGCACCAAATTACAATTCTTATAATTAAGGGCTTGATAGTTCCTATCATCGTAAACCTCATTCTGTATTAGCGGGAGGGCGCAGTATGGTTCACAGTAGATGTGTTAGTAAAACAGGCAACCCCTCTAGTCAGACAAAAATTTCTGAGCAGCAACTTACTTTAAGAGAAAGTACTAATTTCAAAATGAGTCTCTTATGTAATTTGCACTGGCAATAAAATAAACTTCCTTAAAATTATGAATTTCTCTCTAGTGTAGTGTTCCAGGGAATCTTCATATTTGACCTACAGTGCATCAATTTAAGTTTAGAAAGAGAAGTTTTCCCTGTAGAATTGAATCATAGCTCTCAGGTCTCCCACATTTTACGCCCAAATTTGCCTTCGTTTGCCAGGGCATGAGTGCTTTAATATTTATTATCATGGTCCAATATCTGATATGCTGAGTGGTAGAAAATCAGTTATGTTAAAGAAATGTATCCATTCATCAGGGTTATTCCTCTGTGATAGAGTGGTCCATCTCTAGGAGTAGGGAAACCCAAGGGGTGAGCAGGTGGGTTAGTTGGTGTAGGTCTATACATTATGGATTTCCTTTTAGTTCCAAGGGAAATGGAAAAGTGGAATCAGCTGCAACATGTGTTCTACAGGGCTGGTTTGTCTCTTACAACTGAACTGTTGATGAAGTTCCTCTACTCCAGACAGAAGCTGCAGTGTTTGTCACTTTGATGCTAGGTTCAGATCTGACCACCTCCTAACCCAGTGCCCCCACCGCTAGTCCATGCTGGCTCTCAACTCCACAGGTGTTTTACCAGCAAAGCTGTTGCACTGAGTTTATTTATTGACTTTGCCTCCCCTTACCACTGTAAAATAGAAAACAGAGTTGATTGCTTCAGAGGGGTAGCCGTGTTAGTCTAGTTCAGCAAAACAAACCAGGAGTCTTGTGGCACTTTTAAAGACTAACAAATGAATTTATTGCATGAGCTTTCATGGGAGAAAATCCCAGTGTGTCAGATGCTTGAAAATGGAAATACACACACACACACACACACACATACACATACTTATTTTTTTTCCATTTTCAAGCATCTGATGAAGTGGGATCTGTCCCATGACAACTCATGTGAGAAATAAATTTGTTAGTCTTTAAGTGCCACAAGACTCCTTGTTTGTAGAGTTGATTGCATTATTCATGACAACTAACATATTAGCCACATGTTTTGCTCACACAATGTTTTCAAACAGATTGCTAAACTGTCAGAGGCATGCAAAACTATTTGCCATTTTGTTAACAAATTGTGCTCTGACTAACTTTCATGAATAGAAAAACAACAGAGTCCTATGGCACTTTTAAAGACTAACAGACTCTGTTGTTTTTCTACAATAGACTAACACAGCTACCCCTTTGGAATTCGATTTCATGAATAGTTCATTGCAGATATTTCAACTAAGACATTGATGCAGTATTCTTTCAGTTCCCTGGCTGAATTTTTTTATGTAACAAGCTGAGTGAGAATATGTATATCGTGGGGTAAATCAGTGCAGCTCTGACCTCAATAGAGATGTTTCAGTTTACAACTGCCAAGATTGTAGTCTGTTATGTTTTACCCTGGGCAAGTGATGGGGGCGAGGGAGAGAAGAGCTAGAGTTTACTTGGAAAACTAACACCACCCCAGGCCTATTGCAGTGTTGTAAAATCGTCCAGCTCTGTCAGCCAATAAATAAACTTTACTGAGAATTTTGAGAGCTACAAAGTTGTTAAAATAATTTATAATTACATGCAAAGAATAGGACAAATTCTGCCCTGGGAACCACTCTTATTGCTCCTTTATATTCAATCGGATCACAGAATCCAGTGGCAGTCATAGGTAGAGCTTGGGTGGGAGATTTTTTCTGGTTTTGACCAGAAATAATTCCATCCTGTACCTTTGCTGTTACAGCCTGACCTGCTCCTATGTTATACACCTTCCTGCATTTAATTTCCTCCCATTCTGTAGGTTCCCCATCTTCAAAGCATCTGATGAAGTGGGATTTTCTCCCCCAAAAGCTCATGCAATAAATAATTTTTTTAGTCTTTAAAAGTGCCATAGGACTCCTTGTTTGTCATCCTGGACCCGAGAATCCTGGTTACTCCAGACATACAAATTTAAATGGGCCCAGCAGGCCGGCAATTTGGGCCACACTGATCTGCAGGCTTACCAAGTGACGTAAAAGTGGAATGGCTGAGAAGGCAAATCCACAGATATGAGGGATCTCTCACAAGAACAGCATCAGTGCCTGCTACTCTTACACCAACATCCCACACAAAGACGGATTACAAGCCATTAGAAGAACCATCACAGATGGTGCCACACAAATCTTGTGGCTGAACATTGTGACTTTGTACTCATTCACAATCATTTCAGATTTGAAGATAATTTATACCTTTAAGTCAGCGGCCCTGCTATGGGTACCCGCATGGTCCCACATATGCCAACATTTTTATGGCTGACTTAGAACAACACTTCCTCACGTCTCATCCCAAAGCACTTTTCCTCTACTTATACTATATTGATGGCATCTTCATCATCTTTGAAGATTTCCACAGAGATTTCAACAATTTCCACTCCACAATCAAACTTAGCCTGGAACACTCCACACAGGAGATTCACTTCCTGGACACTACAGTGTAAATTAGTGATGGGCACCTAAACACCACCCTGTACCATAAACCTACTGATTGCTATAGTTACCTACATCCCTCAAGCTTTCATCCAGGACACACCACATGATCCATTGTCTACAGTCAAGCACTAATATATAATCACATTTGCTCCAATCCTTCATACAGAGACAGACACCTTCAGGATCTCTATCAAGCATTCTTAAAACTACAATACCCACCCACAGAAGTGAAGAAACAGATTGACCAAGCCAGACGGGTGCCCAGAAGTCAATTACTACAGGAGAAGCCCAGGAAAGAAAACAACAGAATGCCACTGGTCAGCACCTAAAACCCACAAGTCAGACTTCTACAGCACATCATCAAGGATCTACAGCCTTTTCTACAAGACGATCCCTCACTCTCTCAAGCCTTGGGAGACAGACCTCTCCTTGCTTACGGACAGCCCCCCAACCTTAAAGAGATACTTACCAGCAACTACAGACCTAACAACAGAAACATTAAAGCAGGCACGTCCTTGCAACAGACCATGTTGCCAACTTTGTCCACATATCTATACAAAAGACACCATCACAGGACCTAATCAAGCCAGCTACTCCATCAAAGGCTCTTTCACCTGCTCATGCACCAATGTGATTTACGCCACCATGTGCTAGAAATGTCCCTTTGCCTTATACAATGGACAAACAGAACAGTCTCTGCACAAAAGAATAAATGGATACAAATCTGACATCAGAAATCATAACATTCAAAAACCAATAGGGGAACACTTCAATCTCCCTGCTCACTCCACTGATGACTTGTTAATAGCTGTGCTCAAACAAATGAGTAACAAATCACAGCTTCAATGAGAAACTGCAGAACTGGAATTCATATGTAAATTTGACTCATTTGCCTCAGGATTAAACAGGGACTATGGATTTTTTTTCTCATTGCAACAGGTGATTTGACCTCACTTTCCTCTATATGCTGTTCCCCAGTGTTTGAAACTCAACACCTATTATGATTTGCTGTTACAGCCTGACCTGATCCTGTGTCTTTCACTTCCCTGCATTTATTTTCCTCCCATTCTGTAAATTCCCCATCTTCAAAGTATCTGACGAAGTGGGATTTTCTCCCACGAAAGCTCATGTGATAAATACATTTGTTAGTCTTTAAAAGTGCCACAGGACTCCTTGTTTGGTTTACAATCCTTAGGGTGCCCTGCTGGAATAAACCCAGAGATCTGAGAGGATTGTTTTGCTTTCTTGGTGTGATTTGTTTGAGTGGGGGGAGGGGGGTTTTTTGGTTTGGTTTCAGAGTATATGGGAGTCAGAGGAGACAATGGGCACAAGATAATTACCACAAAAAGGACTGGCTAAGGCCCATCCTGGAACAGCTGGCCCAGAGGCAACAAGGAGGTGGGGCCCCAACAAGTCCCACGGGGTGAGGGTGGGGGACCCAGAGAGGGCTGGGGGTAGGCATCAAGGGACCAGTGAGGCAGCAGTGAGGCTGGGGGGATAGCGGAGGGCGGGGGAATAAGGTTGGGGAGGGCATCCTTGACCTTTGCCCAGGGCAGGCCCCAGAATCACTAAGACTGCCCCTGAAATCAGCTTAAGGCTTGCCTACTGTAGCGCTCAGCTACTTGACTTGCAGCACCAAGTAGTCAAGGACAGTCAGCTAGGAGATTGTGCAGCACCAACTCCAGTTGCTGAATTGCTGCTGCAAACAGCTTACGGCTTCCTGGCAATGGTGCACAGTGGAAGATCTGTGTATGGACCAGTGGGGCTGATGGAGTCTCCAGAGCTGTACATATGCTGAAAGTTTCTTGTCAGGATACACAAAAGGTTGAGATTGCTCATTATTATGCCGACCTACAGTATGGCCTTGCTAGTGAATTTTATGCATGAGACAGTGTTTAAACATCACCAATAAAGTTCTCTCCTTCCAAATACACACACATACGATGTGTATACACTGCACACATGCATGTTTCATAGCAGTACAAAACTTGGAATATATAGGAAATTGCTCTGTGCACACTGGGTGAAAGTGGTGAATGCCAACTAATTAGAACAAAATCTTGGTTGTTATGAGAACTGAAATAGTGGAAAAATTAGAGTACTGTGCATTTTTTTCTGTTACTACTATATCGCTTCAACACAGGAATACTCTGCATACTATTTATCCTCTATTTTAAGATAATATGGTTAGCATGAAATAATTTTGGGTAATATTTGGGCTGTAAATAGTTACCGATCTAGAAAATTCATCACATTTTAAAAATGGTTTCCTTTACAGTGTTTTATTTTAGGCAAAAGCCTTTGACCAAACCTAAACTTTTATTAAAAAAAATAAATAAATAAAAACAACCCAGAGACCTAAAGCATTATGATGTTGGACCTGCTGTGTCATAAGTTTCAGCTGTTTGCTACATAGTATCCTTCCAAATCCTACATACAACCTAAAAATTCCCTCCTGGTGCGGTTTCATGTCAACTTGCACTGTAAAAATGACCATGCTCCTGAGATGTAGAAAATATCTAAAAATTACAAAAAGGAGGTGTAGCCAGAGGATATGTGTGAGGATTTAAGTTAAAGGGAAAGTATTACAGAAGGCATTCTGGAAAAATAAAGTTAGATGCTATCAAAAACTGATGAGCAGAGTGAAGTGTGGCATTTCAAAGATAAAGAAAGCTCTTGGAAAAATTATCCAGTGGTCACCCTAACATGTATTTACCATTACAAACTAATGTTACCATCGGACAACCCAAAGTGGTTTTAAGAAAGTAATTGTAAATGTGTATATGAATTTAGTAAGGAAACACTCAAAAACTATGCTCACATCTTACTCATGTATGTGACAGTAATTGACTCTTCTGTGAGTTGTGAACTCTTAGCCTTTAAATATACATTGAGGTCAAACACACTTGCTTTTCCACTACCTGTGTGAAAAATACCCATTTCCTGAAAGTAATGTTTTCTGTTTAGTTGCAAAAATTCAATCAAGGAAAACAGGCCATTTTTTGTGACATGCAGACAGAAATTCTTTTAAAAAGTTGAAAATTGCAATTTCCCTTGTTTTAATATGGCGATAGTTATGCAATTTTCTTCTTATTGATATATCAGTCAAATATTTTAATTTAAAATTTACATCATTCAAAAGCAATATGACCATTGGAAAACTGATGTTTTGTGTTGTTTTGATGATTTTTATTATGTGGTGATTCACCAAGGATGTTAAAATAAATCTTACAATAAGCAAGGATTTTCAGAAAAAAATATTTCTATCCCTTTTGTGGCAAACTGCTAGTACCCCTGTGGTGGGTGTCGCGCTCTGCTAGGCTAGTGGGTCAGGGTGGCCCCAATCCTCCTTGCTTTTCACCCCCTGGAGGGGGCCTCCGCTGGCATCACTCCTGGAGAGGGAGAGGGTTTGGGACCCAGGCCTGCCCTCTACTCCAGGTCCCAGCCCAGGGGCCCAATGATATGCAGCTATGCGCTGCTGACCATATCTCAGTTCTGCAACTTTTTCCCCTGGGCTGTTTTCTCCCTCTTCTGCCCTTTTAGGGTTTTTGCACCCAGTGTTCCCTTCTACTGGGTTTCCTTTCTTTGTCCTCTGTCTGTCCTTTTCTTGTCTTTCTCAGTTACCCCCTGCACATTCCACAGCGCAGAGGCTTCAGCTTCCGCTTCCGCTTCCACCTCCGCCTCCGCCTCCGCCTCCTCCAGGTTGTGCAGCTTCTATTTGGGGCGGGGAGGCTTTTATTATGCACCTGGCTGCCTCTTAATTGTTCTCAGGTGCTCCCAATTATCCTGCAGTAACCCTGGTTAGTCACTAGGATACACAGTCTTCAGCATCCTGGAGCTTGTATACCTCCCTTCTTCTACTCTATACCTGCCAGCTGGCCTTAACATCTCACAATTTATATTTTGAAATCTATTTATGATACATAAATGCATGTAAAGGGGTATGAAGTCATCATGGACCTTTCCCTTCAAATAACAGATCACCATTTCAAATACACCCAAGACTGATTAAAACAAAATTACTGTACGATGGCCTTTCACAAGTCTAAGTGAAATGACCTGGTAGTTTCTGTAGGGCCCAATGGAAGACCCTGTGATGCGATAAGCTGAGTTGGTGGTGGGCACCATTAATCAGCCCTAATCAAAAATTACCCTGTGTGTAAGCAAAACAGAGCTGGTACTGACCAAGAACTTACCTTGCTCCCTCTAAATAGCAGACATAACTTGCAAGCTTTGTAAAACAATAAGGTAAGAGCCGGGCAAAGGAATGTTGGAAATAAGTATGAAAAACACCATGCCTTTTACCCACTTAGTAAGTTCAGAGGGTATAAAAATGCTGGCTAAGCCCCTCCCAAATTCGAACCTCGTCGTCGGGGCAACTGCTACGTTCGCCGCCATGAGTCATTGCTCCCCATGCTTCACGGCTGCAGTCATTTAACTGTGGTTCCTGTTTGTTGAAGGGGCGTAAGTATTGGTGCTTTCCTATTTCTTTGCTTTCTTCTCTGTATTTTTAATAAATGTAGTTTGCTTTTATATTTTATCTCGTTTCCCAGTGTTGTGCCAACTGAACCAAATGAACCTTAGGACCTGAGCTATAGGTTGTAGCTAGGGTCATGTAACTTTCTTGTAACAGTTTCAGAAGACCAGTTCTTTGTGGAAAAGTGTCCCCAACATAGACCACCAGCACAGCTGTCGTAATTAGCAGTTTCAGAGAAAGCCAAGGACTGAATGAACCATAAGGTCATGTCCTGTCTCCTGAAGACAAGAGGTTGTCTCTTATGCATGGGGTTGAGGCAAAAAGTGGCTGAACACATCTGTACTACCTTTGCCCAGGCTTTGTATCTATCCCATCTAGTAAGGTCTTCATTGTCCATGGCTTTCAGTCTGGCACCTTTGACTGACACTAAAGATCATCAACACATTTTTCAAAATATTTTAGTGTGAAGGACATGATGCTTCCACCAAATGTAAGGATAACATGCGGATAAGATACACTCTCTTATCTGCAGGATAGCAAACAGCTATGAGCTCTACGGTACAGTGCAGAACTCTTTGTCCACTTCTGACGCATGTTGGGTCTTCGCCGAAGGGGAGAGTATTACTGTCCTTCAGATATTCCTTTATTTCTCATTGGGTGTCCCAGATTTAGTGGAAGACAGATTTAACTTTGGTCCAGTCAATGGAGTTAGACAGTTTATCTCAAAGGGGCAGTCAGGGAAAATCTGATATAGAATTCTTTCTCCAAACTGTTATGCTAACATCATTGAGCTATGTGACCAGCTTCTTAAACAGAGTAAAATGTGAGACAATGCAGAGAGGGTAGAGCTGGCTAAATAATGTAAGCATTTATTCACAATCAATGAACAACAAATGCCAAAAGCTCAGTAATATTTCACAATGGATGCATCAGCGAGCTTTACCCTCTCTTCAGTTTTTTAAATAACACAGTGTGTGTGGAGAGCACCTTATAGATATTCTTCTGCAATGTCTTTACAATGTTTAATTAACGTTGATTGGTATAATGTGACAACATAAGTCACATGTTGATTGACTTTCCAGTATGACCTGGACTCAAACCTCTCATTTAGTTTTGACAACTACAGCAGTGAAGTAGACAATACCTTACACACTCAAGGCCTGAATCTGCATTCCTTGCTTAAAGGAGTTCACTGACATATCTAATCACATCAATGGGATGGGGTTTTCAGGTTCTCAGCATAGGAACGTTAAGTGCAGAGGGGACAAAAGCAGTATAAACCAGGTTGCTATGCTGAGAAAGAAGCAGAGCCCAAAGTATGATTATTCCTCTTCAAAAGGCCCAAAGAAATACCAGTGTGAGACGAACAAGATGGATTTTCAAAAGTCTCACTGTTGGCTTAGCTCTGTTCTCACTGAGGTCTAGTAGAATGGGTAGCAGCTTGGGCTAGATGTTTGAGTACAGACCTGCCTGGACATCACTGGATACATGCACCTGCTACCGTCAGCAACACTTCTATTTTATAACGCGCTAGCTAGAGCAGAGCTAACATGTATACGTCTACTGGTGCTGGGAAGCATTTTTCCACCTCCAGTGAAGATATAACCTTAGAAGCAGAGGTGGATTTTGGGCTAGGCAAAGCAGGTGCATGCCTAGGGCCCCAAGCAGTAAGGGCCCCCATCTCCTGCTTTGCCTGCCCGAAAAGCCGCGTCTGCCTTGGTCGGCAACAGGAAGAAGAGCTAGCACCTGCGGCTGGGGCTGGTGGCAGGGAGCTAGGGCCAGGGGATGGGAAGCCGGGGTCACAGAGGGGGGCCTCTATGGGCCTATGGGGGCCCTGCAATAGGCCTTTGCCTACAGCCCCCAATAGCCAAAGGCCGCCTCTGCTTAGAAGCTATTGGAAAAGTGACATGCCAATGATCCAATTTGGCATGGCATAACTTTTAACTATTAAACAATTTTAAAATGCTTTCAAATTGAATATTAATCACCTTATTGAAAACACTTGCAGCATAGCCCTTATTGGCACATTTGGACTAATCAAATATATGGATCAGCATTTTGAATGAACTATTGTGCACACACATTTTGTTAATAATAAAAAAAAGTAAATCTCCAAATCCGGTTCCTTCAGTTCCCTGTTCTTCAAGCATTTGAAGCCACTGACTGAATTTCTGAGACTTCTACTTCTTGAGCAGCAAGTGTGCTGTGGATCATGCAAAATGAGTGATTCCTCACAGCCCAGTTCCTAGTGGATGTCACAAGAGACTCATTCTTTTTGTAAACATGGTACTGATCCAAATAAAAAATAATCCCATTTAATCCATTTATATCATCTCATTTTTATTCAATCAGACTCAAAAAAATGACTTGTAAAATAAAACTTGGATAGACTTTTGTAATTGGGCTCCACTTGTTCCCCTAAACTAGTGGTCTCCAACCTTTAGCCAGTGGATGGCGCAACACTCATAGCTTTCAGTGGCAACTGCCCTTCAGAAGTAGACTGTGATCTACTGGTTGGGGACCAGTGCCCTCAACCTTTTCCCTCACTGTTTTGGTAGTCTGGCAAAGAGTTTTGGGGTGATCAGTACACCTAATCAACTCCATTCAAAAGATGAGAATTAGTAAGAGGAAAGCACAGAAGTTTCAGTTTAGTTTCGTTAACTGTCCAAAGTCCTGAATGCTTCTCTGACCCTAAATTAATTATTAAACCAGTGGAGAAGGCCTCTTTTGTTCACTCACTCCCATTAGGTCTGCATAATGCTCATCCTCCACTTAGCTAGAAGAATTCAAGAATTTCCATGATCTGTGCAGGGGTCATGTTACTGAAATACTTCTGTACCCTGGGGAAAGAATCAAAGTTCAGAAACAAGTTGGACTTAGAAATATTGTGAAATATATATTGTAGCAACAACTATAACAGAAACACCAGTTCAGATGAAAACACAAGCTTTGTGGTCCAATTCTAAAAGGCTCTTTCCAGAAATGTTTTCATAGAAATTAGAGAGAAACCTAGCATGGTGAGCTTTTCCCCAAATACAGACCTACACTAAATACATACTCATCTGGATAATAATATTTTGCAAAAAAGAAAAGTTTCTCAGAAGAATTATACAATGAAGGGAGTGAAGAGACAGATGAATGGAAGATTTCAGGAATGAGGCTAGCTTTTGCAAAGAAGCTTTGGAGAATTAAGACCCTGAATTCATTTAATTTCAATTGAATACGGGGAACTAACTTCCTTTTGAAAATACCAACCTTAAGTACTGTATGTAAGGTGGCAATCTTACCTAATGGATAGAGCACTGACCTGGGACTCAGGAGACCAGAGTTCTATTTCCAGTGATCTGCTCTCTCTTCCTGGGCACATCATCCCTCATGCCTCAGTTTCCCTATCTGTACAATAGGGCTAATAATACCAACTGCTTTTGTACATTATACAACCTATACTGATGAAAAACATTAGATAAGAGCTAAGTATTATTATGTTCAGGATATACAGATGCTTTCAAGGATGGTTTTGAAGGTTTGAACACCAAGTAGTGGGAAGAATTGTTCAGGATGGTTACAGGGGTTATAACTAAGAAGAATGGATGAAATTATGAAGGGGATCATTTGTTCTGACTCTGAATATGTGACTAGTGAGTTCTATTAAACCATTGTGTAGTCTCCCTGGTTGCTTGGTACATTTAAAACAGAGGTTAATTTAGGTCAATGTTTGGGGGGGTTAAGTTTGAGATTCTGCATATTTTGCATTCAAAAGCAATTATTGTAAGTTACTTGATCTTATCCAGGTGGTTTAATTTTTACCATTTTTACCATTTTGTTTTCATTCCATACCAAAGTTAAATTGAGCACTCTCAGGAAGGTCAGCATCATGCATTACAGGACGCAGTTTTGCAAACCTTGGCGCACAGGCATAGTGTTTATTCATGCAAAAGGCCTGACAGAAGTCAATGAGATTCTTCACTGATCACCCCTACACAAATAAAGATTTACAAGATCAGTCCCTGTGAATTAAATCCTGAAAGATGGTAAGCAATATAAATTGGGACTTGAAAAGAGAACAGGGCACTTAACAGCTTGAAGGACTAGGCCCATTAACTTTGCAACAACTTGCTCAACCCCTGTGAGGTTAGTCTCTAAATCAGACAGGCAACATAGTTCAGTCACATACTATGTGAGATGTACTAAAGGTTATAGATCTGATTTTGAAGTAGTTTCCCTTTGTATGATATAATGAACAGCAACACTGTATGCTTTGAAACTACAAAGTGAGGTGGATTTGGGTTAACAGACTATTAAAGTTCTCCTAAAGCAGGAAACGTCCAAACGGAACATTAGTATTTATCCATTTTATTCCTATACCATTAAAGAAGATGCTTTTCCTATAGAACATTGACAATTAAATAGTATCATGGGTTCTGGACACCATGGTGACAGTCACCATACAAAGAGATATAGAGATGGATAGAATAGGTAAAAGTTTTCATCACAAAAAAATCAGACGAATGCCGTAGTTTTAGCGAACATGGAAACAACATGAATGTAAGATGTGACTAGGCGTCACCAATATAAATATCTTCCAAGATATTAAATACAGTACTATCCTTAAATTACAGTGTGTGTGGATTCTCTGTTATACGACTATTGATCCAGAACAGAGTCAAGCTTCCCTGGGAATATGAGAACTGACTTGGCTCGTTTCTTCATTGTATCATGCACTTTTCACCTGCACAAAGTAGGCACACAGTGTAACCTGTCAAGACATGTAGCTCTTTATGTCCTATCTATCTGGGTATAAAAAGTCACACAAGATTCAAGGCAGTGATTAAGGCCCCATAACTTGAATTATATCAAATAAGCAGAACAGTGCCTGCATTTGTGGAAGAGAGCTGTATTACAGTTCAAAATTATAGTAGCTAACTGCATATGCAGTTTCTATCTATCTATCTATCTATCTATCTATCTATCTATCTATCTATCTATCTATCTATCT
>ML685860.1:2319084-2334002 GCA_007922175.1 Pelusios castaneus | reverse complement strand
TCTATCTATCTATCTATCTATCTATCTATCTATCTATCTATCTATCTGCCACCCTCCGAGTTAAAACCACATTACTAAAGATGTCCTAGTTTGTTTCTTTTTATAATTATTCCAAATTTTAGGACCTTTGTTTTCCCTCCTTCTCCCCACAAGTTCCAAAGGTCTCCTAAACCTTCAGGTGTCCATGTATAGACACTGCATGAATGGACGGAGGGTAAACACTGCTCCTCTCACCACATGGGCCCTCAGACACACAAGGAATATACATTTGGAAAGTTATCCCAAGAACTTGAAGTTGTGCTGTAGGTTTTTCTATGGGAGACCATGCCCTGGACCATCATAAGGAACTTAAAGAATGGATTCCTGTCCTGCTTTTCTGTATGGTTGCCAAGCGTCACAAGGTGGCATGCCCCTGTGCTGAAGCCTTGAATGCTGATTCTCATGAGTCATGGTAAATCTGGACTATTTGTTAATTGAATTGCTTCTTTAGCTTCCTCTATATTGGATGTGCTGGGGGGTAGGAGGGAGGCTAATTTCTGATTACATCATTAAGAAAGAGACTCTTTTGTAAAATGTAATTTAGAGTGAGCAGACTGATCCCTTCAGTTATCGCTTTATTCCTATAAACAATGCTGGAGATATCGAACATAGCTTGGGAGACAGAACAGAGGGGCAAAAGGCACAGAGGGATAATTCTGTGAGCAGATTCAAGATGCAGGTGGGTTATAACCAGGGAAACCAAATATCCCTGAAGTAGAGGCTTTGTCTTATATAGACAACTTATTACTTCCCACCTGGTCCCGATTTTTCACACTTGCTATCTGGTCATTCAAGTTACAACTAATGTGAAACTTCATCATGGGCATTTCAGGTTGCGACATGCCAGCTATTGATAGAGATGGTAATTCTAAAACTCTGAATCCCCTCCTAAAACTCTGATTTAAGTCCAGACAAAAGGAAATAACATACCCCAACTATTCTAGATATTAGGAGAATGAGATTCAATGGCATTTGATAAATGTGAGAATTAGCATGCACTGTTAAAAATCAATTTTCCCATAATGGGTTGGTCCTCCCCAGAGGCCAAAACCCATCTGAAGTCACTGGAAAATTAGTTCTAATAGAAACTGGGATTTAAGGAGTCACTTTAGGCAAAGGCTGAATCTACACTGTTTCTGCTGATGCTTTGTTTTTCTGCTAAGTGATACTAATATGTGCAGTTATAACTCTCATGTAAGGCTTCATGTGGAAAACAGAAAGCAGTGTGTGGGGGGGTGTCAATTATTAATATTCAAATGGCAGGTTTGAAATTGCTAACTGGACTGGGTGTTTCTGTGAATACTGATAAGGAATACATTTGGAATAAAAGTAAAAAGTTAAGACAATATACCTATATACTTGTTCCAAATTCAGAGCTGGCACACACAGATGGGAGTTTTGCACCCTATTACCCCAAGAAGGACTAAAATCCATTGAAGTTATGTTTTAAATAGGGCTGAAAGAAAAATTTCTGTCTAAACTGTTCTGATGGGAAATTGGGATTTTGATTGAATGAGACTTTTGATAGAATAGGTCTGCTTTTGCATGGAAATCTCTGGCTTTTCATCAAAAACCCCAAAGCTTAGACTCAAAAGTTTTCAATGGACAATTTTTTTTTTCCCAACAAATAGTTGAAATTTTCCACAGGGAAAACAAAAATCAGTTTTTTTTACCAGTTCTTGCTCTAAATTTATACTGTGAGGAAAGCCAACTATAGGTAGCCTCCTATTCTAGAAAACTGGGGGACTTACCCTTCACCCACTGACTTCAATAGCAAAATCCCCTTCATGGCCATAGTGAAGGATCAGGACCTTAAGCTCTTGTGGTCTGTATTTCTCTGCCTTCTGTTGGAAAATTAAATCCTCTCCTTCAGCTCTGTCATCGCCTGCAACCCAGCCACCTGCTTAGGGGAATTTTGCTTCCATTTAGCCACTAACATTCTTTTTGCCTATAGAGTAGAAATGGCTTACGAGATGGGAGAGGGAACAAGACACTTTTGTCATTACTTTTTTAATTGGAACTCTATTTTTTTCTAGCAATTCATTGGCTTTACTTATTCACACCAAAATTCTAGTCACCTGTTGTTTCCCATTTCTTATTTAGATTGTAAACTCCTTGGGGGCTAGTCTAGTTAAGTCTTTACAGTGGCTGGTGAAGTGCAGCTCTGATCCTTGCCAATACAAATACTCAATAATAATTTCAGAAGTGTCTAAAAGTGGTTAATATGGATTTTAGGGCCTAACCCTAAACACCCACCTTTAGATTTGGTTTTAAAATGAAAATTTCTGTCCCTGTTCTCTTCCAGACAGGTGGTAAAAGTATCAGAGAAAACACACACCTTTATGTGCCTCAGTTAGACTTGGTACTAACGTCATCTACAACTCTTCAGTCAATACATGAAAAAGATAAATGATACGTCATAATATGTAGGGAAAGGGAGGTTCAACTGTTATCATGGACAGGAATTGAGCCTGGAATCTTTATATATAAGAGAATCATAGAAATGTAGGGACGAACGGGACCTCAGGAAGCCGTTTGATCCATTCCCCATGCTGAGGCAGGTCCAGATCTCCCTAACACCATCCTTGACAGGTGTTTGTCTAACATTCTTAAAAAACCTCCAATGAAGTGGATTCCACAATTAAAAGATTAAATCCATTAATCCCTATTTGTTGCTGACCTGAAGGCTCTGTAGACTGGATACAGAAGTGAACATGGATCACACACAGTGGTCTATAGTGGTGTTTGTTATTATGGTCGTTATGATGAGACACTAGAGGTCTGGACCCCTTGAGGTAATAAAAAACCCAGGATACTTTAACCAAGAGCAGGTGTGTGCTTCAAGCCCTGTGTCAGAGTTAAACTGAAATATAGGCCAGATTCTGCCTATCTAAGTCTTTTGTGCAGTTTCAATTGTCTAGACAATTGTTATTTCCCTTTCCTAAATTGTTGCATAATGGTGTTATATGCTGTTAAACAGATGGCAGCTTTCACTCAGTGATTGCTGCATTACAGAAAGTACTTTCTAGAATTTCATCGGCAGTTTTGCATGGTAGGGGCTTGTGGAGTTGTGTGCTGGGATCTCAATTGCTTCTATATGCCCAATGCTATCCAGGTGTATGATCATCACCACTGTTAATTGGATTACTGAAGTCACCACTTTTATTAGGACCATCCAAAGCAATATTAGTATTAAAGTATTTAACAGTGTTGCCTTAGTTTATAGCACTAGCATTTGATTCTTCAATTCACCTGCAACTGGAAACCATCTTTCAGAGCAAAGATATTTATAAATGTAAGTAGATTTTTATTCTGCCCATACTGATCATGATATCCAAGAATGTGGAGGTCAGGACCATTATAGGCTTACATTCCTAAGGCAGCATTCAGTAAGAACTGCACAGAGAGCCCCCCAGAAACTAAAATGGCTTTGCATGGGTACAGAAATATGCCCATGTATGTCTCCTATGCAGGATTCATTAAGAGCTGGACATTTATATATAGGGACTTTTTTTTAGATAAATAAAAGTGACTTTGCCATCGCATGGCTCAGAATCCAAAGCACCGTGCCCCTGTTGTAGTACAATTTACTTCATCTCTTTTATAAAACAGAGAGCGTTAGGAAAACGGTCTTTCCACACTTATGACCAAACTGTTACCAACAATATTTAAGGGACCTGAAACCCAATGACCCCATACAAAAGAAAACTCACACTGCAAAGAAACAATGAGAAGAAAATGCAATTACAGTCTATGGGTGAAATTCACCCTAGTGCAGAGAGTCGGAATAAATGTTAAACAAACAAGGAGGTTAGTGGCATTTAAATTTATTTATAGCATGAGCTTTGTGGGAGAAAATCCCACTTCGTCAGAAGCTTGAAGATGGAGAACTACACATGGGAGCTCCCATTCATCTATAATTCTCCATCTTCAAGCGTCTGATGAAGTGGGATTTTCTTCCACAAATGCTCATGCGATAAGTACATTTTTTAGTCTTTAAGTGCCACTAGACTCCTTGTTTGTTTTGCTGAACTAGATAGACATGGCTACCAGTTTGGAACTTGTTATCATGCAAGGTATAAAATTTATGCACCATGTAAGTCCCACTTAAGTTTTATTTTGAGGACTTAAGAGATGTAGAGACATGACCTGTTCTGACTCTTTGTACAAGAGAGAATTTATTTTTTGATGCTAGGAAGCCACAGAATTCCCATGGTGCAATGTCTACAGAGATTGACAGTGGTAATTATTAATACCATATGCATACAGATTAAAATTAACACATTCATTTTCTAATGCATTCCCAGACTTATATACACATAGTTCATATTAGCAGGAATATATCTCCTTATCTTGCCTGAGATTTTATCAATTTCATTTCTTTTTTTATTTTAATGGCTTTTTAAAAATGAACAGGATTTGTTGAATTATAATGTATTGCTGCAGAAAGATCATGTAGCTCAAACAAGAAAAGTGTCCTAGAGGACTTATCGAACTTCCTTAAATGATAGGACTTTATTTTCTGCATGACTCTCATGCTAGATACACTTATCTATGAATATTCTGGTCATGTTTTCTATTATGGTCACATTTCCCTGCTCAATCACTGGATTTAATTTCACCATGAATAAGTAAATTTCTAGGGACCATTGGCAGTTGACTGTTGTTCTAACCCATTGGTCTTGTAATTAACACCAAATGTTATTTTCATGGAGCCATATTCTTCTTGATGTATCTAAAGTCCCCAGCTATTTTCTATGCTTGGCCTAATATTTTAATTCCAGGGAACCTTAATATTTAAATGACAACAATATTGAAATAAACTGTTATGTGAATAACTTCAGTACGTCTTTGACGATGGAAGTTTTGGATGCTCTTCCCATAAGGATATGCTCAACTTGATCTCCTTTCTTTAAGGCAAAGAACTGTAATTCTTCATGAAATAAGACTTGCTCTTCAGCTGTTCCTCACAAGAAGGGAAGAGGTGGCTAATGTGAGAGAGTTTAAGGGACATGGGCTATGTCTGCACTTGCTAAAATTAGTTCGAATTAGTTAGTTTGAACTAACTAATTCAACTAACTTTAGTTAGTTCAAATTAGCGATCCCCATTCATTTCAATGACCAGTTAGTTTGAACTAAGAAGTTAGTTCGAAAAACATGGCCACATTGGCTAATTCGAACTAGTTAGTTCGAATTAACCCTTTAGTTCGAATACCCTATTCAAACTTATTAGTTCAAATTAAGGAAGCCCTTAATTTGAACTAACTATAGCGTAATGTAGCCATGGCTTTAGTTAGCTCGAATTAAGCCTCCTTAATTCGAACTAATTTCCCAGGGTAGACATAGCCTAGGATTTTAAGAAGGGCCTGAGATTAGAGTGTTGGGCAGGGGAACATTATGTCCTCAAACTTCCTTCTCATAGAAGCCATTGAGATTCCATACTTCTGAAATAGCCTGCAATCTCTCTCAAGAGGTCCTAAAAATGTATAACTTCACCTTATTTTAAGAAACATTTGAGTGGGTTATGGAACCCAATATTTTTGATTCATCTGGATCACATTTAGCCTTTTGTAGGTGACAGATCTGAGGAACTGTCACAGATTGAAGTGTCACTAGAGGAAGTTTTGGAATTAATTGATAAACTCAACATTAACAAGTCACCGGGACCAGATGGCATTCACCCAAGAGTTCTGAAAGAACTCAAATGTGAAGTCGCGGAACTGTTAACTAAGATTTGTAACCTGTCCCTTAAAATGGCTTCGGTACCCAAAGACTGGAAGTCGGCTAATGTAACGCCAATATTTAAAAAGGGCCCTAGAGGGGATCCCGGCAATTACAGACCGGTAAGTCTAACGTCGGTACCGGGCAAATTAGTTGAAACAATAGTTAAGAATAAAATTGTCAGTCACATAGAAAAACATAAACTGTTGAGCAATAGCCAACATGGTTTCTGTAAGGGGAAATCGTGTCTTACTAATCTATTAGAGTTCTTTGAAGGGGTTAACAAACATGTGGACAGGGGGGATCCAGTGGACATAGTGTACTTAGATTTCCAGAAAGCATTTGACAAGGTCCCTCACCAAAGGCTGTTACGTAAGTTAAGTTGTCATGGGATAAAAGGGAAGGTCCTTTCATGGATTGAGAACTGGTTAAAAGACAGGGAACAAAGGGTAGGAGTAAATGGTAAATTCTCAGATTGGAAAAGGGTAGCTAGTGGTGTTCCCCAAGGGTCGGTCCTAGGACCAGTCCTATTCAATTTATTCATAAATGATCTGGAGAAAGGGGTAAACAGTGAGGTAGCTAAGTTTGCAGACGATACTAAACTACTCAAGATAGTCAAGACCAAAGCAGATTGTGAAGAACTTCAAAAAGATCTCACAAAACTAAGTGATTGGGCATCCAAATGGCAAATGAAATTTAATGTGGATAAGTGTAAAGTAATGCACATTGGAAAAAATAACCCCAACTATACCTATAATATGACGGGGGCTAATTTGGCTACAACGAGTCAAGAAAAAGATCTTGGAGTCATTGTGGATAGTTCTCTGAAGATGTCCGTACAGTGTGCGGAGGCGGTCAAAAAAGCAAACAGGATGTTAGGGATCATTAAAAAGGGGATAGAAAATAAGACTGCAAATGTATTATTGCCCTTATATAAATCCATGGTACGCCCACATCTCGAATACTGTGTACAGATGTGGTCTCCTCATCTCAAAAAAGATATTCTAGCACTAGAAAAGGTTCAGAAAAGGGCAACTAAAATGATTAGGGGTTTGGAGAGTGCCTCGTATGAGGAACGATTGAAAAGGCTGGGCCTCTTCAGCTTGGAAAAGAGGAGACTGAGGGGGGACATGATAGAAGTATATAAAATTATGACTGATGTGGAAAAAGTGGACAAGGAAAAGTTGTTTAAATACTCCCATAATACAAGAACCAGGGGTCACCAAATGAAACTGATAGGTAGCAGGTTCAAAACAAATAAAAGGAAGTTCTTCTTCACACAACGCACAGTCAACTTGTGGAACTCCTTACCTGAGGAGGTTGTGAAGGCTGGGACTATAACAATATTTAAAAGGGAACTGGATAAGTTCATGGGGGCTAAGTCCATAAATGGCTATTAGCCAGAAAGGGGTTAAGAATAGTGTCCCTAGCCTCTGCTTATCAGAGGATGGAGACGGATGGCAGGAGAGTGATCACTTGATCATTGCCTGTTGGGTTCACTCCCTCGGGCACCTGGCACTGGCCACTGTCGGTAGACAGATACTGGGCTAGATGGACCTCTGGTCTGACCCAGTACGGCCTTTCTTATGTTCTTATGTTCTTAAAAGCCCTCTGATCCACTGGAGAGAGGGCTCAAGAAGAAGAGTGAGGAGATCTCAGTTTAACCTTTGGGTTTATTACCAACTTGCTGTGTGATAGCAAGCAAGTCTTTTAACCTGTGTGCTTTAGCCCCATGCCTAGGGCTCCAGCTACTGCAGTCACATGAATATAGCAGTCTCTTAACTTATTATTATAAGTTTTTGTCTCTAGACCTCATGGTTTCAGAAAGAAACTAAAAGGACCACGGGGTAATTAATGCAATGGTGGTTGCAAAGAGCCTGAATCACTAGCTTTGAAGAGAACTGCACTTTGCATCACAATGTGCTGCTAAGACCAAGAATCCATTGATCTGGGCACCTCTGCCAACATCACCCTTGCAGAGGACTGTGTGTGTAGCTAGAGGAGAAAAGTGAAGTTCCCAAACCACTCAGCTAAAGAGATACACCTCAAGGTGTCTACTGCCATTCTGGGTGGGAGAGGAATGACCTCTGTCTCTCTATGGGGGGAAGGGGCAACTGCCACTCCTGGTGGGGAGAAGAGGGCCCTGGGAAGGGAGGCCTCTGGTATTGACATAGCATGGGGACAGGGGGTGTATCAGTGTTAGTCTCAGTTTAGTCCAGTCCAGTCCAGTCCAGCCAACTCCACCCCTGAGATCTAAGTAAGAAGTGCTAAATATGATTATTGTACTATAAATCCACCTGTGGACACTACCACTTGCTAATCAGCATTGGTAAGTACTGGAAATCTGAAGTGAAGCATCCCTCCTGGGGCTAAGACTTCTGAAAATGATGTTGTTCCAGGTTGTGGCAACCAGTGATTGTGTGGGAGGCCATGAAATGAGTGACACATTACACACATGCCTTTTAGACATTTCCTTTGTTTAAAATTACTGCTCTTGGCTTGACTCCAGCTTGATTACCACTGTGGACTGGCAGAACTGTGTCGTGTGTGTTCTGGAATGGAAACTGTAAAAAGGTGATTTCGCTATTGAACCAGGAATTGGGAAAGAGAAGCAGTAGCGTGACAAAGTGAGGCCAAAGGGCTTTAAAAGAGTGCTTGAGGGCCGATCTGTAAGCCCCAGAATGATAAAGGTCCTTTTCCCTGCAGGCAGGGGAGAGAGAATTACTGCATAAGTGGCCACACCTGCGGCTAGGCAAAGGCTGCTCCAGCCCTATTAAAAGCCCCATCTGTGCTAGAGGCAGGGGGGAATGGAGCAGAGGGAGACAAGCTGCAAAAGGGCTTGTAGGAGCAGGAGGAGAATTTCTCCCTCAAAACCAGGAGTGTAGTGTCTCTTCCCAGGGGAAGAGGAGATGGGGGGCTCAGGCACCAGCCTGCAAGGAGTGACTGTGGCTTCTCAGGACCAGAAGGACATCATTACAGAAACAACTGGACTGGAAAAGCCAGGGTCAGATACTGGGAGAACCAGGCCCCACAGACTGACAGACTCATCCCCTCTCTAGAGCAGAGGGAGAGACTGGTTTTCCCTGTGCCCCAAGAGAAAGAAGAGCTTGCACCAGCTGGGGCAGACTTACAGCAGGTCTCTACTGCCAAAGGGAGCCATTTGCTGTTTGGCTACGTAGGTCCAGATGGCTGCCCAACAAGACTCAGTGCAACTCCAACATCCTTGTCCCGTTTTTATGTGGAGAGGCACAGAAGGCAGACTATGACCTGACAGTGGAGGTTGCCTCAAATTGCCCCCAGTTGAAGGTGGAGATTTTGGCTAGATCCAGGATGATGACAGCCCCGAGGGCACAGAGGTTCCATGAATGGAAGTACCAAGATGGTCGGGCACCAAGGTCGTAGCTCTTTGACCTGATACCTGTAACACAGTAATGGCTGTGTCCAGAAGTCCAAAGTGCAGAAAAGGTTACTGAGATCCTAGTGTTGGACAGATTTATGCAGGGACTGCCACCAGACCTATGGGGATGGGTTAGCCAAAATGACTCCTCTTCATATGATGACCTGGTTACTCTCATAGAGAGACAGTTGGCAGCCAAGGATCTTTCATGGGCAGCTGGGGAAGACTGGTGCCAGAGCAAGAGACTGGGCCCACCATAAAAGCTTGGACCCCTGAGGCTCCAAAGAAACTAGGGCTGGGGGAGAAAGGAGATGAAAGAATAGCCTGAGGCCACAAGGGGTCCTGGGGAGCCTGGGGGAGTGGGCCAGGGAGTTAGATCTGGCAGCCCAAAACACAGGGGGACATCTAGGGCAGGGTATCTGTGCTATGCTTGCGGGGAGCCAGGACACATAGCAGACCAATGTTCAAATGCAGATGAACCCATGCAGTGCAGCCTGGGTGATCAGGTTGAGCCTTGTGACCTGATCTACTTAGTAGGGGTGGTGGAAACCCCCCATAGGTATACCGGATCAGTCAAGGTAAACAGCATCGAAACCACCACATTGGTGGACTCCAGGAGTGCCATGACGCTGTCTCCGGAAAGTTGATAGGCCGGAACCAGTTATCTCAGGCCAAGCGCACCAGAATCACCTGTGTACACAGTACAGTTAATTATTACCCAAGCGTTCCGGTACGGATCGAGGTCCAGAGCAATACCACAAGGGTGGCAGCGGGGGTGATCGTGAAGTTACCCTACCCAGTCCTCATAGGCTAGGACTTCCCAGGGTTTGTGAATCTACTCCCAGAGGGAGAAGCAGGGGTGGGAGGTGACCCCAAGCAAGGTGCTGCACTCCCCATAGATGATACTCTCCCAGTCTTTGCTGAGTTTGCCCAAGACCTCTTCTCCAACACGGTAAAGCAGCGGAAGACCCAGCGAGAGGGAAGAGCCAACAAAAGATGGGGGACCAAAGTCCTCCTCCAGAACCAGAAGATAGCACTTGTAGGTGCCATCCAGTCACAAGGGGGTAAACCTGGAGGTCGACGAGCCAGATGCTGGGTCTCGTCCTGCTGCGGGAAGCTTGGCCAAGGGGGCTGAAGTAAGTCCCCTGGAGGTGGAGGACATCAGGCCGGTCCTTGGCAACTTTGCACAAGACCAGGCCAATGACCCACTGTACGACAATATCAGGAGAGAAGTAATGGAGGTGAATGGGGTCCCTGTGGAGGGGAAGACAAAAGACCAGGGACCATACTTTGTGATTAAAAAGGACTTGTTGTATAGAGTCATCCGGATATAAGAGGAGGAGGTGGAACAGCTCCTGATACAATGGCGGCATCAGAAGACGGTTTTAGACCTTGCCCATAGCCATTTGTTTGGGGGGTATCTGGGGCTTAACAAGGCCCTGGATCGAATCTTGCAATGGTTCTTCTGGCCAGGGGTCTATGAGCAGGTTCGCCGATACTGCACTTCCTGACCCAAGTGCCAACTCCACAGCCCTCAGCCGCACCTACAGGCCCCCCTTGTGCCCCTGCCAATTATCAAAATTACATTAGAAAGGATCGCCGTGGACCTGATAGGCCCCCTGGAGAAATCAGCCATGGGGCACTAGTACGTGCTGGTGGTGCTGGACTATGCCACCTGGTACCCAGAAACCATACCCCTACGCAACACCTAACCATAGCAAGAGAATTGGTCCAAATTTTCTCAGGGGTGGGAATACCCAAAGAGATTTTAACAGACCAAGGGACTCCTTTTATCTCCAAGCTGATGAAAGACATGTGCACGATGCTCTGCATCCAAACTCTATGTACATCAGTCTATCACCCCCAAACAGATGGGCTTGTGGAACGATTCAACAGAACATTGAAAAACATGGTAAAAAAGGTGGTGAACCAGGATGGGAAGGATTGGGACACCCTATTGCCCTACCTAATGTTTGCTATTTGGGAGGTCCCCCAGTCATCCACAGGGTTCTCCCCTTTCAAGTTATTATACGGTCGCCATGTCCATGGCATCCTGGATATTGCCAAGGAGAATTGGGAGGAACAGCCTAACCAGGGATGTAATGTCATTGACCATGTGGTCAAGATGAGAGATAGGATCGTCCGAGTCACCCCAATCATTCGGCAGCATCTTGAGAAGGCCCAGAGCTCCCAGAGGAGATACTACAATTGCCAAGCCAGGAGGCGAAGCTTCCAGCGCGGTGACTGCATAATGGTGTTGGTACCCACAGTCGAGATCAAACTCCCGGCCAGATGGCACGGACCATAGGAAGTAATAGAAGCCGTTGGAGAGATTGATTACAAGATTCGACAGCCAGACTGCTGAAAGTCTGAACAGATTTATCATGTAAATCTATTGAAGCCCTGGCACGACAGAGAGGATTTTATTGTCGCCCTTGGAGCATCACCACAAGAGAATAAAACTCATGGGCACGTGAGAATATCC
Organism: Pelusios castaneus; assembly: GCA_007922175.1. Lineage (NCBI taxonomy): Eukaryota > Metazoa > Chordata > Testudines > Pelomedusidae > Pelusios > Pelusios castaneus. The sequence continues at coordinate 2,322,360 of ML685860.1, read as the reverse complement.
CCTGAGTTAACACCCACACAGCGGAGGGAAGTCCATAGACATGATCGAACAGAACCAGGACGTATTCTCCGAGGAGCCAGGTAGGACCACCGAGGCACTGCAGCAGATCATCACTGAACTTGGGATAAAAGTAAATATTAAGCCCTACTGGATCCCAGAGGCAAAAAGAGAAGAAATTAAGGCCAAGGTTAAGAGGATGTTGGAGCTGGGAGTCATAGAAGAATCCCAAAGCCAGTGATCCAGCCCAAGAGTTTTAGTACCCAAACCCAATGGCAGCGTGCGATTCTGTAATGATTTCTGAAAGGTAAATGAAATATCACGGTTTGATGCCTACCCTATACCTAGGATAGATGAGCTGATTGACCAATTGGGGAAAGCACAATTCTTGTCCACCCTTGATCTGACGAAAAAATATTGGCAAATCCCACTGGCCGAGGAAGCCAAAGAGAAGACCACCTTTTCTACCCCCAAGGAACTATACCAGCATACTGTTCTTCCTTTCGGGTTACATGGGGCTCCTGTGACCTTTCAACAGCTCACGGACAAACTACTACGCCCACATGCAAGGTATGCTGCTGCCTATCTCGATGACATGACAATAAATAGCCCAGATTGGGAAACCCACCTAGAAAAGGTTTAGGCGGTTCTAAACACCATGAGGAATGCGGGTCTTACTGAAAATCCTGCCAAGTGTGCCGTGGCACTGGCAGAAGCCAAATACCTCAGGTACATCGTTGGAAGAGGAATGGTGAAACTCGAACTTAACAAGCTAGAGCGATACAAAGTTGACCCCGATCAATATGGAAAAAGCAGGTCCATGCATTCCTGGAAATAGTCGGGTACTACCAGCAATTTATTCTCCACTTTGCCACCTGAAGCTCACCCCATTACAGAGCTGGGCCCAGATATAGTGAGATGGTCAGCATGGCTCAGGAAGCATTTGAGGACCTGAAGACTGCCCTCTGCCATGATCCAGTCCTGATAGCCCTGGAGGAGGAGGAACACTCAATATTATTCCTCAGCAAGAAGCTTCTGCCCAGGGAACAACAATATGCAGTGGTAGAAAAGGAGTGTCTAGCCATAAAATGGGTCACGGAAGCCCTTCAATACTACCTACTGGGTCGAAAATTCACCCTAGTTACAGACCATGCTCCCCTGAAGCGGATGCACCGGAATAAAGACAGAGACGCCTGGGTTACAAGACATTGCCACAGCGGTTACATATTTATTTAGATATTATGAATTTCATTTGGGTTTATCTTTTCTCTTGCAAAAGAGTCAGTGATAAAACTGGATGAGTGGATTCATTCTATTGCTGAAAGAATCCTAACAGGCCTTGGGGGTGATCACTGATCAACAGCAAGTGCACTGAGCCAGCAAGGAATATAATACATTCTCTGCTTCCACACTACGAACCATCTCTCTGTCTAAGTTGTCTGCTCTGCTTGGTATTTAGCTTCTGCCTGAAGTCACCGGAGAGTTGTTAAAATACTTACATTTGTAAACCTACTAATGAGACCATAATGCTAATGAACTTAATGAGCAATTCTGGCAAACACAAACTACTGAATGCATTCTGCACCTAATTTATTTTGTCTTAAATGTTTCTCCCTATTTTCTTTAGTCTGAAAAATCAGATAAGTATTAAAACTCTGCACCTCAAGAAAGTAAACAAAATTGTCTAAAGAATGTTCCTATTTACCTATGAGATAATGGTCAATTTTGTCCCCACGCTGTGCACAGAAAAGTTTGCTATGAGCAATATATAGTAAGAAGATGATAGTCAAAGATAGACTAGTGGCTGGTTCCTAATTAGGCTGGTTCCTAATAGCTTGCCTGGCAGGCTGATAGGGACCAAGACCCTGGAATCCCTGGAAATCCCTGTTCCCAAAATCCCAGGACCTTAGCAACCCAGGCTTCCAGAGTCCAACTGAACTACCTTCAACTGTGGCTCCATTCTCTCTTTTGGAGAACTTTGAACTGCTGGGGGAGGAAAGGGGGGGTGTCTTCTGAATTGGAACAATATCAAATTATGAAATTGCCTGCCAAACAAAATGAACTCTCTCCTCCTAGCGACAACCACAAAGTTCTAGTTGCCAGAGATTTATTACATTAGACACAGGACTTGAAGTGCAGTGACCTTTAGCAGCTTTAAGACCAGCTTAATCTATGTAAGGCACATATAAGGTTTCATCAGCATGAAGTTCATGATGATCATGGCCTGCAGCATAATGACCCACATGATGGTTTAAGTCAGGGGTCCTCAAACTTTTTAAATAGGGGGCCAGTTCACGGTCCCTCAGACTGTTGGGGGGCCGTATTATAATTAGAAAAAAACGTGAACGCGTAGCTATCACGTCTGCTGCTGGCCTGTGTTTCTGGGTACTGGGTGGCAGGCAGTAATGCATCCACACACTTTTTGTTGGTGCTGTGGGCTCCGGCCAGGCCCAGAGTGTGGGACTGACTGATGTTAGCCTGCTGGCCTGCTGTTGTGTACGCAACTAGTAGCCAATGTTCCCTCTAGGTTTGGTGGCTTGTGTGCAAAATTTTCAAGCCGTGTGAAAAACTTTTTCTGAATAAATTTTTGGGGAAAACTCACAAGACAGAAATTATAGGCATTAATTGAAGATAAAGTGATTGTAAATAGAATTAATTAATTGTGTTTAATTAATTTAATTGGAATGAATTTGGAATTGAAATCTAATTTTAAGAAAGGTTTTTATTTAAAATTAATTTTTAAAAAGTTTTTAAAAAGAAGGGAGAGAAAGAAAAAAGAGAAGGAAGGAGGAGAAAAAGAAAAAAAGAAAGAAAGGAAGGAAGCAAAGACAGAAAGAGCAGGAAGGAAGGAAGACAAAGAAGAGAAAAAGAAAAAAAGGAAAGGAAGAGGAAGAGAAAGAGAAAGAGAAAGAAGAGAAAGAAAGGCAGGGAAGAGAAAGGAAGGCAGGGAAGAGGGAGACAAAGAAGAGAAAAAGAAAAAAGGAAAGGAAGGAAAGGAAGAAAGAAGAGAAAGGAAGGCAGGGAAGAGAAAGGAAGGCAGGGGAGAGGAAGACAAAGAAGAGAAAAAGAAAAAAAGGAAAGGAAGAAAGAAGAGAAAGGAAGGAAAGGAAGAGGAAGAGAAAGGAAGGCAGGGAAGAGGAAGACAAAGAAGAGAAAAAGAAAAAAAGGAAAGGAAGAAAAGAGAAAGGAAGGCAGAGAAGAGGAAGGAAGGCAGGGGAGAGGAAGACAAAGAAGAGGGAAAAAAAAGGAAAGGAAGAGGAAGAGAAAGAAGAGAAAGGA